>LR539676.1:49046-66343 GCA_900536315.3 Caenorhabditis becei
ATGGGTCTTTCTTTTTTTCTGTTCATTTTTTGTTTTTATCAGGGGGTTTTCCAGTTTCTTTTCAGTTTCATAATTGCCCTTCTTATCACAACTGTTAAATTTCAATCAAGTGTTTTGTCTTCTTTGTTCTTACATGATTTCGTTCTCCCAGGCATCTCATTTTTTTCAATTATTCAAATTTTAGAAGACGTTCGACATGTCTGGCAGCTCAACCAGCACTGTGCTGACGAAGGACGAATTTGCTGATTTCAAGAAGAAGCACCGCGCGCTGAGAAAGATCCAGCAACTACCGGTTCGTTTCCACAATCAAAAAGTTTCCAGTTTTAGTCAAATATTACAGCGAGCCGCTGACCCGGAAATCTCCGAGCTTATCAAGACCACCCTGACCCAGTTGGCGTCTGCCGCTGAGCAGTTGTCGATTGCGAAGACTCCGGTGAGTTATAATTGTTCCATTTCGGTAGCTTGGATTTTGTCCGAACTGTCCCAAAAAATACAGGCAAACCCACACAAGTTTTGAATGCCTGTTTTTAGAAACCTCACATTAGTGGCGAAATCAATCAACCATTTTACAGGAGGCAGTGCTCAAGTTCGAACGCTTCAAGCAGGAAGTCGCACAGAATGAGAACACCATCATCGAATTTGTTGTTGTCCGAGGCGAGCATCCAGCACATACGGAGAAGGAGAATCGGAAGTGGATCTGAACAAGAAATGAACAATTAGATTTTATTGCATGTATTATGATTCGAATTTTGATCCGATTTATTTATACCAGTGAATTTTTCATATTTTAACTAACTGTTCATTGATTGACATTTCCATTCAAACTTGATCCATCAAAGTTGATTTGATTCTCTGTCCACGCTAGCTTCCTATTGAAAATTGGACATTGGCCGAGCCATGGGTTTTGAAAAACAACAACTGTGTGTCTATCTGCAAGTTTCCGGAGTCGTTCCTCGGATAACAATCAATCAATACTCTTACAGCAGAAGATGTACAACTGGATAGAACTTCCGGAACACAGTGAACAACTGTTTCTCTCTTCTGACAAGTGACCGTGTTCAAAAAACAAGAAACAAATGCAACGAAATGAATGAAACTTTTGGAACATGACCGTTCCTAGTAGAGGGTCCTCTAGAGAGTATGAATACTTTTCGGCAACGGCCACATCTCATTTGTTTCTGCTTTGAGCCCAATCATGATGGTGGTCCAACACGTCTTCTCGATCTTTTCAATTTGAATTTTCTTTACTTCTTCTCAATTCACACAGAACATTTTGTTTCTTCTCACAAAACCCTTGATTCCTTCAGCAGCGCATAAATTCTGTATCAGTTACTATCACAACACAAAAACTCACTACTAGATTGACCGTTTGCTTAAACTGATCACATTTATCAACTGTCATCCCCAAATTTATTTTTTACTTCAAGGCTCTCAAAACCGATTTGTGAACTATGAATTATTGGTCCAGTTCATGAAGTACATCCTGCGGTTCGTTCCTTCCTCTCGTAACATGTCTTTTGAGCATTCCCGTCTTTCAGTCGCACACCTGAATTCTCACACGCACTACCTCAACCTCACTTTCACCTATCAATTTTTCTGAGAATCCTCATTTTTTGCCACAGCTGCTCTTCATTGCACGACGCGTTTGCAAACGGACTGAATCAAGCGATTTGCTTCGCCAGGAGAACCATCGTTTCTCGACATATCGTTCAGCAGAGAGTAGAAGGGGATGGGAGAATGGCTATGGGATGGTTAATGTGAATGGGGACACACAATGCGCTGTTGCAATTCAAATGTGGTTCGGTAGAGCGCAAACGCATCACTCAATTGGTGAGGTCACGGAGGCGGGGTTCCTAGGCCACGACCGCGGGTTACGTGGTCCACGCCAACTTCTTAAAATTGAGTAATTGTGGTTTTTTGCATATTCTGCGTAGTTTTTGTGATGTTGCTCTTTTAAGTTAAAGTTACTTTTAAAAATTACTCGGACCTACGGCACGCATTTTTTGTTGTTGTAAAATCTAGTGGTTTTCTGTACATAGTTTTGTGCTCGGCTGAGCATTTGAAAATTCGGATTCTTTCATCATACTTGTTGATAGAGAAACATTTCATAAATTATTAATTAGAAAAAAACATTTAAAAAAATAATATTCCGTGTAATTCAAGTCAAAACATGCAGTGAATCTGAAAAAAAAACGAACCGTCTAACAGGTTATTTTCTAGTTCATTTTTAATTTGAAAATGCTAGTTTTCCAGTTTTGACTTTTGTGCTTTTTGAAGTTCATTCCCAAATCATCTAGCTCCTTTCCTGTCGATTCCATCCTCTCGTTACGTCTTCCGACCTTCACCGTCTGCCGGTCGCACCCCTGAATTCTCACACACACCCTCACTTCCACCTATCGTTAGTCCTTCTAAAACCCCTCAATTCTAGCCACTTATTCAAGTTTGACCGGTCAACGAACCGGTCAAACTCCCTCTTGTTCATCTCCAGTGCTTATGAAAAACATCTGTTTTTTATCATACGACGCGTACGCGTACGGCTGGATTAAGAAATGTTCTACGCCGCGATCGCTGTCATTCGTCGACCGTGGTCATACGACAAACGGTGCTCTCTGTTTCTCATTACGTAGTGAAAACGAACTCAATTGATTATGTTCTGTGTCACAGGGCATCTTTCATCCTTTAGCTCTCCAGTTCGGAATGTTCACTTACGAATGACATTATTTTCCAACTTTCGTCTCCAGGTTTCTCATTTTTCCTTTTTGCAGCTGTTTCCATATCTCTTTCTCATTTCACTCTATTCCAATCATTCCTTTTGTCAGGTTACAAAGATGAGTTTTGAAATCTTCCGTCTTTAGAAATTTGGCACTTTACCTCGTCACCGCCTAACAGGTTATTTTCTAGTTCACGATTTTTTCAGTTTGAAAAAGCTGATTTTCCACAAGTGAATTTTGTGCTGTAGTTCATTCCCAAATCACCTAGCCCCTTTTCTGTCGATTCCATCCTCTCGTTACGTTTTCCGACGTTTACCGTCTGCTGGTCGCACCCCTGAATTCATACTCACAATCCTCAACCTTACTCTCATTCCTCAACCTCATTTTCACTCGTCGACAATTGTCTTTTTTACAATTTGAATTCCAAGTTCATGCCTTTGTTTCAGCTAATCGTTTGATCATGTATACCCCTCTAGAACTTGCTCAAACAGTTGCAAGCATCTTTGGCCAATTCAATAATCGCCCAGTCAGCAAAATTGAACTGGAAAACAAATTCGAGTAAGCCAGTCGTTCCAAAATTTTTCAGCAAAAACAACACACATTTTCAGTAAATTTGAGGGGAAAAATTGTCTACGCAAATATCTGGCAGATCATAAGTTTGCAAGCTTTGGAGAATTCCTCAGAGCTTTCCCAAACTTCTTTGTGAAGAAAGAAGGCGGATGGGGACTGTCGGACCAGTTCGAGCAGAAACCACTGATGGATAGAATTGTTCAAGACAGGATGAATGCCGAAATTAAGAAAAATCAATCGAAAGCAAAACATGGTGCAAGTAAGTTATGTCTGATAGCTATACCAGTTGTACCAGAAACTTTCGACCATTTCAGTCGTTTAGAAAACAATCGGTTTTCCATATGCACAAAATCTGGTTTCAGAGCCTCACACTGATAATCGCAAACCGAGTGACTTGTCCCGTACCACGACCACAAAGCCGACCGATGAGAACAGTAAGCGTACTTTAGAAACTTCAATTCAGTGCTGAATTTTGAATACACAAAAACTTTCCAAATGATCTTTGTTTTTTGCTTAGGTTTCGATTTCAGCTTCTTATACCGATAATCGGCAACCGAATATCTTGTCTAGTAACACAACCTTTAAGCCGACCGATGAGAATAGTAAGCGTACTTCAGAAACCTTAAGAATAAAACATTTTCTTTCAGAGACTCCAAAGACTTATTCTGATCTCTTGGGCTTTTTTGTTTCTGTTGAGAGATCCACGTCGCAGGTGAGAGTATCAGTAGAAGTCGCGTTGCATCAATCTTGTTTTTCAGTTCTACGATCTGGACACTGCGAAGATTTTCGAAATGAGAACTTGTAGCAACTACACCCTCGGAACAATTTTCACTGGTCGAACAGGAGAAGTACCATCAGTGAAACAATTCCAATTCACAAATCATACTTTCAGAAGCTGACAGAGATAAAACAGCACCCCAAAAGGCGTTTTACATTGGAAATTAAGAATGACAAGGTGATCGTGATCACTAGCGTTTGCGTACCGGATCGGGAATTATCGAAGAGAGAACTGGAGACTGGGGTTTACGCCGGAAAGTTCCAATTTGTCCGGGACGATGGGAATTTGATGGCTGAGAAGATGAAAGACTCCCCATATATGGTAATGTTTGAAACTGAAGATATATTCATTTCAATTGCTTTAGGCCGAACTTGAATACAAACCAAGTGACGGCAAACATTTCAACATCAGCAAAGTCCTTGGAGAAAGCGGTGATCGCATGCGAATGGTAAGTCACTTGATTGTTTTTGAGAACTTCATGGATTTCACTTATACATGTTTTTCAGTATTGGCAAAAGGAAAAGCAAGTCGCCCCTCAAGAAAAACCCCTCGAAAACACGAATTATCGCAGCGTGAGTTTTCCTTCCCTCAACGTACCTTTTTGAGGACTTTTTCAGATCTATATTGGATTAGTCGTTAAGACAGAAGTGAAAAATAACACCGGCAACACATTTAACATTCTTCAATCGGAGAAAGCTCTTGTGTGTGCTCTGCACTCCAAACACGGCCAACAAGTACCATCACCGGCAGAACTCGGACAATTCTACAGATTCTTTTACAAGAGAATATACGACGGAAAGCTCGGGCAAGTTTTTTTTTCAAACTTACGTAGATTTGATTTAGGATTCACGATTAGGTGTCTTTTTGTTTGTGAGAAGTCATGAAAGATTTAATTTCCAAGTTTTCAGAACTTATCAACGCGACTTTAACAGAAAAGCAAGAAGGCTTGAGAAAATTCAGCTGAATGAATATCAGACAAGAATCACATCGGATGGGTTGGTTGAGGTTAGTTTGTGGCTAGAGGGATTTGTGTTTGTCCGAAGTTTTGGAACTAATCGTCCAAATATGTTGTTATCTTGTAAAATTGGAAAAAAGTAAAAAGAGAAAGTGCCGTTGCAGGTTAAGCGGGTTCGTGGCGTGTTCAATGCGATTATCAAGCTAGAAGATTTGGAGAACAATTCGAACATTTTTTTCCCAATTTTCGGTATGGTTCGGATCAGAAGAAATGTTCAAAGAGAACTGTTGAAGGTAGATACAAATCAAAATACAATAAGTATTACCTGAGTTTCAGAGAATGAGAGAATGCAAATTGAATGAATGCAGAGTTGCCGGAACTCTCATTTCTGCGGCCAAGCTTCACAATCACTTGCAAGAGGGGAACTTCGCATGTTTCACATTGACAGAAGTGCATGGAATGGAGGAAGTGTGCGATGAGCCGCAATCGTTGAAGAGAAGCTGTTAGTTGTGAAATGTGTTTTTGAGTTCTTAATTTTACTCTTTTCAGACAACAACTCTTATTCGTCATACCCTCGAAACCAGAACTTCAAGAGACAGAAATATTGAGGTAATTTCACTTCCAACCGGATTGTTTTAATTTCATTTTTTCTAGGACCCCACACGACAAAATTGAAGGCAAAACAGAATTGCAACGCCAGAAATCGTCACTTCTTCCATGTTCTTTTCTCCTCCCCTAGAATACTCGTACTATTTCTCGATTCTAGCGGTTCTTCTAATTCTAAATCATGACAATTGTCTGATTACACACTCGATCAATCAAATTTCCTCCTTTTCCTAATCTAAAACATATTCCCGATATTTTCTCATGAAATTTTAATTGATTCTGGTGTCTGAACCATATCGTCTGGCATGTTTTCCCAAAACTGATAATTTGCACAATTTCTGACTTCTCTATCTCCTATCCCATTTATTCCTCTTATTTCCATTGTAGTATTTTTGAAATGTGTATGTTGTTTTACAAGACTAAATCATTTATGACATTCCGAATAACTACCAACTCACACAAATCACACAAGTGATGAACTTCTAGCAACAAATAAATACTCTCCGTTTTGGCTCTCTAACTCTCACACTTCCCTTTCCAACTCTCCGGTGTACAAACCTTTCAGTGCGCACTGTTCAAACAGACTTTTTCGCTTCATAAAGAAATGGGAAGAATACTCAGGATGTCAGCGTGCCCACTGACGGATCCCTAGTGTTCTTCCAATCCCGTACTTTGCTAGAGAGTTTACAAATCTACCAACTGGCAGATACCCTACTCTCTTTACCCAGTCTCCCGCTCACATAAACTTACTAGAAATGCTCAAGTAGGAACATTCAGACAAGTTGTCCAGACCGTCCCAGCACTTTCAGGAAGTTGTAAAGCAAAAATAAACAATGAAAACAAGAAAACAGAAAAAGTCGAACAAAAAAATGTTTTTCAAAGTTCGCAAACTAAGCCGCGTATGCCATAGATGACGTCATCACTACCGCGAGTTTCTCAAATATAGTAGCTCACCTATCATCCTTCTTTCAAATCGTTCCAAAGGTTGGCATCCGTTTGCTGGTCTTGCTGGGGCCGTTACTCTCCTGCATACAGACTTCTCAGTCCGTACTGTTCACAGGTTCTTTTGCTGAATGAAGAAACAGTAGCAAGAACACCTTGGATCACATTGTGTTCAACGAACGAAACGAGGTGCTCTCGCAATTTTTGTACATTGCTAGAGAATCTGCAATTCTAGCAACGGACTAATAATCTCAGCCATACAGGAAGGGTCACCATGTGGGTAAGGGAGAGAGCGAATGAATGGTTAGTGAAGGGGGAGAAGGGAGGGCACATCTGCAATGGGTGGGGGCGGGGCTCAGCTGGGAGGCACGTGGCGAAGTGGTAATTGGTTGTTTGGATATATCGATCCAATATTATTGATGCAATCCCGTTTCCAGCAGAGAATCATGATTTTGTTTTGGCTATAGAGCTTTCACAAATCTGTACTTCTAGCAACAAACAAATATTCTGCGTTCTAACTCTCACTTCCATCTTAACTTTCCAGATCTCCTGCATACAAACTTAGATTTGAATCCGCACTGTTCATACAGACTCTTTTGCTTCATAAAGAAATAGAAAGAATACTCCGGATATCAAGGTGTCCAACGATCGATCCGAAATGTTCTTGCAATCCCCGTACTTTGCTCGAGCACTTGCAGTAATCACGCTCTCCAACTATCCGGCTCTCTGAAAAAAAGTTTTGCAGACTATACAGTAGATGACGTCATAATTTCCGCAAGTGACTCAAGAAAATAGAAGAAATAGCTCACCTGCCATCCTTTTATCGAATTGTACCAAAGGTTGGCATTGTGATTGGGTCGGTACTCTCCAACAGACACAATTCTCAATCCGTACTGTTCATTCAGACTCATTCGCCCCATACAGGAATAGCATGAACACTTCGAATCACATTGTGCCCAACGAACGAAACAAAGTTTCTATGCAATTCCCAAACAGTGCTAACCTTCTTGACCTTCAGCAACTCTTTGACACTCTGATCACCCACTTTCCCACTCACAGCCTTCTCTCCCAGTCATACTGTATATTCAGACTCGTTCGTCCCGAACAGGAATAGCATCTACACTCCGAATCACATTGGGTCCATACAAAAATAGGAAGATTATCTCGAATGTCAGCGTGTCCACCGACCGAAACGAGGTATTCTTCCAATCCCCATACATTACTAGAAAGTCCATTGTCCCAGTACCTCACAGGTACTCACTTCTTTCCCATTTTCCTGGTTACAAGCTATTCTTCCATTCTGTAATGTCCAGTCGAATGTTCCATACAGGGATAGAAAGAGGGGAAATAGGTTTGGCCTAATACGAGTTGAATTGGTTGCGCTACACCGGTTTGAAAGCAAAAACACAGTAACCCTATTTCGAAATCTAGTGAAAATTGAAGTTCCGCGCGCAAAATTTTTGCAATTCCGGCCTGTAAAAGCTAGAGAAACCATTTCCAGCGTGTTGACAAAATGCACAGATAAGAACCACCCAAAAAAAACCAATTTCCAACGGCATACCTGTTTTTTGCGACCGCAGGGTAGCGAGGGAGGAAAGCGAATGAGGAGTAGGTAAAAATGGGAACCGCGCGACTCATCGCTCGATTCAGTAAGCGGGGTCAAATGATGGCCGCTCGATAGGCCCGCCCGACGTATCGACCGATTTTGTGCGCCGCAATGCTGTGGTGTGTGGGAAAAAACGCCTCTGGGAAGTATGCCTCTGAGAAACCCTTCAAAGGTTTTGAATTTCAAAGAATCCTGAATTCAGAAAAAAATGGCTAGAGTCGGCTTGTTATCAGCTAGACAATTGCAGTTGATATGACGGAGGCTCTGATAAAGACCGAATTTGATTTCAGTTCTTGTAAAACAAAACGTAGAATACTAACATGACTAGGTTGAATATTTCATTCTGATCTTGAAGTCCAATTCTAAGAGGCGTTCTTCCAGATTCTCGGAAGTGGCCGGGGACAGCTTTTTCATAGTCTCGGAAAAAATCCGAAAAACTGTGGTAGAACCCTTGAGAGGTCCCAAACGAAACCAACAATCAGAACTGACAAAAAATTTTCTCGATTTTTCGATTAAGTTGAAATTTCAAAAAATCACAACCATCTTCAAACTGAACGTTGAGGTGACAAAGGGTTAGGGGATTGCAAGGACACTTCCTTTCGTTTGTTGGACACACTGTGGTGTGCTACTCTTTCTATTTTCTTCAGTTACTTGCGGAAATTATGAAGTCATCTAGCGCTTAGTTTGCGAAACTTTTTTTGGAGAGCCGGAAAGTTGGAGAGTGTGATGTTTGCAAGTGCAGACTCTCTTGCGATGTACGGGGATTGCAAAAACACTCTGGATTGATCAGTGGACACGCTGATATCCGGAGTATTCTTCTCTTATCTTTATGGAGCAAAATAGTCTGTATGAACAATACAGACTGAAATCTACGAAGAAAAACGTTTTTTTAGTTTCATAGTCGCTTTTAAAAAAGCGACTATGAAACAAATTGCCAAACAGGAGAACACAAATATGATGAAAATGTTTCAAGAGTTATCAATCATTTGAATGCGGGAATCATTAGAGAAAAAAATAGGGAAAGATTGCAAAATATTTACACAACCAAATGTACAGCAAGTGATCACTCATTCCATATCGTCATTTTTTTCAACTTCATCGCCCACAACTTGTTCCTCATTCTCTTCAACTTCATCGTAGTCTCCCTTGTTTTCAAGTTACAGCTGTTCATCATAGCTGTTCAACCGAAGCCTTTTCCTCTTTTTCCACGTGAACAGCTGTTTCTTTTTTCTGGCAAGTGACCGTGTCCAAAAAAAGAAACAAAGGAAACGAAATGAATAAAGAATACACAATGAAAAATATACGGAATTTTTGGTTCCAAACTTATTTTTCACTTCAAGACTTTCAAAACCGATTTGTGAATTAAAAATTATTGTTCCAGTTCATGAAGTACATCTTGCGGTTCGTCCCTTCCTCTCGAAATATCTTTTGAGCGTTGCCGTCTTTCAGTCGCACACCTGAATTCTCACACACACTACCTCAACCTCACTTTCACCTATCGTTTTTTCTGAGATCTCTCATTTTTAGCCACAGCTGCTTTTGATTGCACGACGCGTAGTACAAACGGACTGAATAAAACAATTTGTTTCGCCGCGCTCGCTCTCACTTGCCGGCATCTCTTTCCCATTTCACCTCCTTCCACTCAATTCTTCTGTCAGATTACGAAGATTTCTGCTGAAATGTTTTGCCTGTAGAACCTTTTATTCATCATCCCCTTATCCTCCTGTCGAATTCTTACAATCACTTTTTTGGGGTTGCCTTCTTGTTGCTTCAAAGTGACGCCCACTTGGAGATTTGGAGCACGTGTAATAACGTAACGTCTCAATTGTGTATTAGAAAAACTGTCATCAAGCCCTGGTGAAGCGCTCAGAGCAAAAAAGCTTGCAGGTGTGGTCGCACTTGATTTTCTGTCACAAATTTTTCATTACTCACAAGGAATGATCTCGAGTGACGACACACAATGCGTTGTCTCGTCTGCTGCAATTCAAATGTGGTTCGGTAGAGCGCAAATGCATCACTCAATCGGTGAGGTCACTCAGGCAGGGGTTTCCTGGGCTACGGCCGCGGGTTGGTTGTCCATGCCAACTTTTTCAATATCGAGTAATTGTGGTTTTTTGCATATTCTGCGTAGTTGTTGTGATTTTGCTCTTTTAAGTTAAAGTTACTTTTAAAAATTACTCGGACCTACGGCACGCATTTTTTGTTGTTGTAAAATCTAGTGGTTTTCTGTACATAGTTTTGTGCTCGGCTGAGCATTTGAAAATTCGGATTTTTTCATTATACTTGTTGATAGAGAAACATTTCATAAATTATTAATTAGAATAAAAAACTTTAAAAAAGTAATATTCCGTGTAATTCAAGTCAAAACATGTTGTGAATCTGAAAAGAACCGCCTAACAGGTTATTTTCTAGTTCATTTTTAATTTGAAAATGCTAGTTTTCCAGTTTTGTGCTGTAGTTCATTCCCAAATCATCTGTGCTGTAGTTCATTCCCAAATCATCCTTTTTTGTCGATTCCATCCTCTCGTTACGTCTTCCGACCTTCATCGTCTGCCGGTCGCACCCCTGAATTCTTACTCACACCCTCACTTCCACCTATCGTTAGTCCTTCTAAAACCCCTCAATTCTAGCCACTTATTCAAGTTTGACCGGTCAAAAAACCGGTCAAACTCCCTTTTGTTCATCTCCAGTGCTTATGAACAACATCTGTTCTTCATCGTACGCGTACGGCTGGATTCATAAATGTTCTACGCCGCGATCGCTCTCATTCGTCGACCGTAGTCATACGACAAACGGTGCTCTCATCACGTAGTAAAAACGAACTCAATTGATTATGTTCTGTGTCACAGGGCATCTTTCATCCTTTAACTCTCCAGTTCGGAATGTTCACTTACGAATGACATTATTTTCCAACTTTCGTCTCCAGGTTTCTCATTTTTCCTTTTTGCAGCTGTTTCCATATCTCTTTCTCATTTCACTCTATTCCAATCATTCCTTTTGTCAGGTTACAAAGATGAGTTTTGAAATCTTCCGTCTTTAGAAATTTGGCACTTTACCTCGTCACCGCCTAACAGGTTATTTTCCGTTCACTATATAGCTCACTATTTTGTTTAATTTGAAAATGCTGATTTTCCACTTGTGATTTTTGTGCTGTAGTTCATTCTCAAACCATCTAGCCCCTTTTCTGTTGATTCCATCCTCTCGTTACGTTTTCCAACGTTTACCGTCTGCTGGTCGCACCCCTGAATTCTTACTCACACCCTCACTTCCACCTATCGTTAGTCCTTCTAAAACCCCTCAATTCTAGCCACTTATTCAAGTTTGACCGGTCAAAAAACCGGTCAAACTCCATCTTGTTCATCTCCAGTGCTTATGAACAACATCTGTTCTTCATCATACGACGCGTACGCGTGCGGCTGGATTAAGAAATGTTCTACGCCGCGATCGCTGTCATTCGTCGACCGTAGTCATACGACAAACGGTGTTGTCTGTTGCTCATCACGTAATGAAAACAAACTCAATCGAGATATGTTCTCTGTCACAGGACATTTTTCATCTTTTAGCAGTTTAGTTCAAAGTGTTTCCTTACGATTGACATTTTTTCAACATTTCTCTTCGAGCTTCTCATTTTTCCTTTCTGCAGATATTTCCATATATCTTTCTCATTTCACTCCATCCCAATCATTCCTTTTGTCAGGTTACAAAGATTAGTTTTGAAATCTTTCGTCTGTAGAAATTTGGCACTTTACCTCGTCACCGCCTAACAGGTTATTTTCTAGTTCACGATTTTTTCAGTTTGAAAATGCTGATTTTCCACTAGTGAATTTTTTGCTGTAGTTTTTTCATCTAGCACATTTTCTGTCGATTCCATCCTCTCGTTACGTCTTCCGACGTTTACCGTCTGCTGGTCGCACCCCTGAATTCTTACTCACAATCCTCAACCTTACTCTCATTCCTCAACCTCATTTTCACTCGTCGACAATTGTTTTTTTTTACAATTTGAATTCCAAGTTCATGACTTTGTTTCAGCTAATCATTTGATCATGTATACCCCTCTAGAACTTGCTCAAACAGTTGCAAGCATCTTTTGCCAATTCAATCGTTCCACAGTTGACAAAAATAAACTGGAAAGAACATTCAAGTAAGCCAGTCGTTCCAAAATTTCCCAGAAATAACACAGATATTCAGTGAACTAGAAGGGGAAGATAGTCTGCGCGAACATCTGGCAGATCATCAGTTTGAAAGCTTTGAAGCATTCCTCAGAGATTTCCCAGACATGTTTGTGGAAAAAGAAGGTGAATGGGCACTCTCGGACCAGTTCGAGCAGAAACAGCTGATGGATATGATCGTGAAAGACAGGATGAATGCCGAAGTTAAGAAAAATAAATCGAAAGCAAAATCTGGTGCAAGTAAGTTTTGTCTGATAGCTATTCCAGTTGTACCAGAAATTTCTTTTAAAAAAGTTCGACTATTTCAGTCGTTTTGAAAACAATCGGTTTTCCATATGCACAACATCTGATTTCAGAGTCTCACACTGATAATCGCAAACCGAATGACTTGTCCCGCACCACGACCCCAAAGTCGACAGATGAAAATAGTAAGCGTACTTTCGGAACTTCATTTCAGTCCTGAATTTTGGAAACACAAAAACTTTCCAAATGTTCTTTGTTTTTTGCTTACATTTTGATTTCAGATTCTTGCACCGATAAATGGAAACCGAATATTTCGTCTCGTACCACAACCTCTAAGCCGACTGATGAGAATAGTGAGCGTACTTCATAAACTTTGAAAAACAAAATTTCTTTCAGAGACTCCAAACACATTTTCTGATCACTTGGGCTTTTTTGTAACTGTTGGGAGATTTACGTCGCAGGTGAGAGTATCAGTAGAAGTCGCGTCCCATCAATATTGTTTTCAGTTCTACGATCTGGACGCTGCGAAGATATTCGAAATGAGAACTTATAACAACTACACGCTGGGGCCAATTTTCAACGGCCCAATAGGAGAGGTACCATTAGTGAAATAGTTCAAATTCACAAATCATACTTTCAGAAGCTGACAGAGATGGAACAGCACCCCAAAAGGCGTTTTACGTTGAAAATTGAATGTGGCAAGGTGATCGTGATCACTAGCATTTGCGTACCGGATCGTGAAGCATCGATGCGAGAACTGGACACTGGAGTCTACGCCGGAAAGTTCCAATTTGTCCGGGACGATGGTAATTTGATGGCTGAGAAGATGAAGGACCACCCATTTTTGGTAATGTTTGAAGCTGGGGATATATTCATTTCAATTGTTTTAGGCCGAACTTGAATACAAACCAAGAGATGGAAAACACTTCAACATCAGAAAAGTACTCGGGGAGAGTGATGACCGCATGCGTATGGTAAGTTTACGTTCAGTTGGTTGTTTTTGAAAACATCATAGATTTTACTTATAAATGGTTTTCAGTACTGGCAAAAGAAAAAACAAATCCGTCACGACGAACCCCTCGGAAATAACGATTGGCGCAACGTGAGTTGTTCTTCCCTCAACGTACCTTTTATGAGGACTTTTCCAGACCTATATTGGATTAGTCGTTGACACAGAAGTGAAAAACCACACCGGAAACAAATCAAACATTCTTCAATCCAACATAGGTCTCGTGTGTGCTCTGCTCTGCGAACACGGCAGGCAAGTACAATCACCGACAGAACTCGGACAATTCTACAGATTCTTTTACAAGAAAAGAAACAACGGAAAGCTCGGGCATGTTTTTTCAAAAAAACTTACGTAGATTTGATTTAGAATTATTCAATTTTGATACTTTTCACGATTTAGTATTTCATAGTTTGTGAGAAGTTATAAAAAATTTTCAAATTTTCAGAACTTGTCAAAATCAATTCAACAGAAAGGCAAAAAGGATTGAGAAAGTTCAGCTGAATGAATATCAGACAAGAATCACATCGAATGGGTTGGTTGAGGTTAGTTTGTGGCTAGAGCGATTTGTGTTTGTCCAAAGCCATACTTTGGCAACTAATCGACCAAATATATCGTTGTCTCGTAGAATTGGAAAAAAAGTAAAAGATGAAAGTAACGTTGCAGGTGATCCGGGTTAGTGGTGTGTTCGATGAAATTATCACGCTTGAAGCTTTGGAGAACAATTGGAACATTACTCTCCCAATTTTCGGTATGGTTCGGATCAGAAGAGATGTTCAAAGAGAACTGTTGGAGGTAGATACAAACCAAAATACAACAAGTATTATCTGAGTTTCAGAGAATGAAAAAAAGCAATTTGAATGAATGCAGAGTTGCCGGAACTCTCATTTCTGCGGCCCAGCCTCACAATCACTTGCAAGATTGGAACTTCGCATGTTTCACATTGACAGAAGTGCATGGAATGGAGAAAGTGTGCGAAGCGCCGCAATCATTGAAGAGAAACTGTAAGTTATGAAATCTGTTTTTCAGTCTTTAATTTTCTTCTTTTCAGACAACAACTCTTCTTCGTACTACCCCCGGAACGACAACTTCAAGAGACAGAAATATTGACGTAATTTCACTTCCAACCGGATTGTTCTAATTTCATTCTTTCTAGGACCCTACACGACAAAATTGAAGGCAAAAGCATTGCAACAACAGAAATCGTCACTTCTTCCATGTTCTTTTCTCTTCCACTAGCACACTCATTCTATTCCTTGATTCCAGCGTTTTTTCTCATTCTAAATTACTCTATTTCCCATCTCCCTTATTGTCCTAATTTCCATTTTGTTCTTTTTGGAACTTGTGTTGTGTTACCAGATAAAATAATTGATGACATTCCGAATAACTACCAACTCACAGCAACACAAATACTCTGCGTTTTGGCTCTCTAACTCTCATACTTCACTTCCCAACTCTCCAGCGTACAAACTTTTCAGTGCGCACTGTTCATACAAACTCTTTCGCTTCATAAAGAAATAGGAAGAATACTCAGGATGTCGCGCATACCACCGATCACAAATGTTCTTCCAATCCCCGCACTTTGCTAGAGAGTTACCAAATCTACTAACTGACAGATACCCTACTCTCCTGCTTACCCGGTCTCCCGCTCACATAAACTTAGCAGAAATGCTCAAGTAGAAACATTCAGACGAGATGTTCAAACCGTCCAAGCACTTTCGGGAAGTTGAAAAAACAAAAAAAAACAATGAAAAACGAGAAAATAAAAAAAGTCGAAAAAAAAAGATTCGCAAAATTAGCCGCGTTTGCACTAAATGCCGTCATAATTTTTGCGAGTAACTCAAGAAAATAGAATAAGAAGCTCACCTTTCATTCTTTTCTCGAATTGTTCCGAAGGTTGGCATCCGTTTGCTGGTCTTGCTTGGACCGTTACGCTCCAACATAGAGACACTTCTCGATCCGTACTGTTCATAGAGACTCTTTCGTTCAGTAAAGAAATAGCAAAAACACCTAGAATCACATTGTGACCCACAAACAAAACTAGATGCTCTCGCAATTTTCGTACATTGCTAGAGAATCTGCAGTTACGGACTAATAATCTCAGCCATACAGGAAGGGTCACCATGTGGGTAAGGGAGAAAACGAATGGATGGTTAGTGAGGGGGGAGAAGGGAGGGCACATCTGCAATGGGTGAGGGCGGGGCTCAGCTGGGAGGCACGTGGCGAAGTGGTAATTGGTTGTTTGGATATATCGATCCAATATTATTGATGCAATCCCGTTTCCAGCAGAGAATCATGATTTTGTTTTGGCTATAGAGCTTTTACGAGTCTGTACTTCTAGCAACAAGCAAATATTCTGCGTTCTAACTCTCACACTTCTCTCTTCAATTCTCCAGCTCTCTTGCATACAAACTTAGATTTGAACTGTTCATACAGACTCTTTTGCTCCATAAAGGAGTAGGAAGAATACTCCGGATATCAGCGTGTCCACCCATCGATCCGAAGTGTTCTTGCAATCCCCGTACTTTGCTAGAGCACTTGCAGTAATCACACTCTCCAACTATCCGGCTCTTCAAAAAAGAATTTTGCAAACTAAGCATTAGGTGACGTCTTATTTTCCGCGAGTGACTCAAGAAAATAGAAGAAGTAGCTCACCTGCCATCCTTTTCTCGGATTGTTCCAAGGTTGGCATCCGTTCGCTGGTTCTGCTTGGGTCGGTACTTTCCAACAAACACACTTCTAAATCCGTATTGTTCATTCAGACTCATTCGCCCCATACAGGAATAGCATGAACTCTTCGAATCACATTGTGTACAACGAACGAAACGAAGTTTCCATGCAATCCCCAAACAGTGCTAGATCCTCTTGATTTTCAGCAACTCACTGGTACTCTGATCACTTCCCACTCACAACCTCATCTCCCAGTCATACTGTACATTCAGACGTTTGCCCCAAACAGGAATAGCATGTACACTCCGAATCACATTGGGTCCATACAAACTCTTTTGTTCCATACAAAAATAGGAAGATTACCTCGAATGTCAGCATGCCCACCGACTAAAACGAGGTATTCTTCCAATCCCCATACTTTACTAGAAAGCACATACTACCAGTAACTCAGGAAGATCACTCCGGATCACATTGTGTCCGACGAACGATCCGAGGTGTTCTTCCGATCCCCGTACTTTGCTAGAAAGTTCACACTTCCAGTGGAAAGTTACAGATTGTCCGGATTTGGCCAATTGGAAAGTTCCAGCCTGCGTATTTATTTTTCAGCATGTATAGGTCCTCGAGCATTTTCTCAAAAATGTTTGGCCTAATACAAGTTAAATTGGCTGCGCAAACTCTTTTGTTCCATACGGGAATAGTAAGATCACCTCGAACGTCAGCGTGTCCACCGCCCGAAACGAAGTATTCTTCCTGTCCCCTTACTTTACTAGAAAGTCCATAGTCCCAGTAACTCAAAGATACTCCCTTCTCTCCCATTTTCCCGCTTACAAGTTATCCTCTTATTGCGAAATGTCAATTTGGAATCCAACTTTTCTATTCAGGAATAGGAAGATTACCTCGAATGTCAGCGTGTCCACCGACCAAAACGAAGTATTCTTCTAATTCCCATACTTTACCAAAGAGCCCATACTCTCAGTAACTCACAGATACTCCCTTCTCTCCCATTTTCCTACTTATGACACGTTGTCCGAGAAAACTGAA
>LR539676.1:66453-107851 GCA_900536315.3 Caenorhabditis becei
TTGAATTCTCTCAGACAACCTGTCTTATAAACTACCTTTGCACCCCGAAATGTCCATACATACTATTTTGCTCAATAAAGGAATAGGAAGATCACCCCGGATCACATTATGTCCAACGAACGATCTGAGGTGTTCTTTCAATCCCCGTACTTTGCTAGAAAGTCCATACTTCTAGTGAAGAATCACAGATTCTCCGTGTTTGACCAATCCGAAAGTTCCAGCCTGCGTACTCATTTTTCAGCATGTATAGTTCCTAGAGCATCTTCTCGAAAATGTTTGGCATAATACGAGTTGAATTGGGTGCGCAACACCGGTTTGAGTGCAAAAATACAGTAACCCGATTTCGAAATCTAGTGAAAATTGAATTCGGGCAGTTCCGCGCGCGAAATTTCTGCAATCCCAGCCTTTAAAAGCTAGAAAAACCATTTCCAGTGTGTTGAAATAAAATGCACAGATTAGCAACGGCCCCAAAAAAAACCGATTTTCAAACGACATACCTGTTTTTTGCGACCGCAGGGTAGCAAGGGAGGGAAGCAAATGAGGGGTAGGTTAAAATGGAACCGCGCGACTCATTGCTCGATTCAGTGGGCGAAGTCAAATGGTGGCCGCTCGATAGGCCCGCCCGACGTATCGATCGGATTTGTGCGCCGCAATGCTGTGGTGTGTGGGGAAAAACGGCTCTGGGAAGTATGCCTCTTGGAAACGCTTCAAAGGTTTTGAATTTTAAAGGATTATGAATTCAGAAATGAGGGGGCTAGAGTCGGCTTGTTATTAGCTAGACAATTGCAGCTGATATGACGGAGGGTCTGATAAAGATTAAATTTGATTTCAGTTCTTGAAAGACAAAACGTAGAATACTAACATGACTAGGTTGAATATTTCATTCTGATCTTGAAGTCCAATTCTAAGAGGCGTTCTCCCAGATTCCCGGAAGTGGCCGGGGACAGCTTTTTCATAGTCTCGGAAAAAATCCGAAAAACTGTGGTAGAACCCTTGGGAGGTCCCTAAACAAAATCACCAATCAGAACTGACAAAAAACTCTATTTTTCCTCTCTATTTTTTAGTTAGTTGAAATTTCAAAAAATCACAACTTTCTTCAAACTGAACGTTGAGAGAGTACTCTTTGCCGGTGACAAAGGGTTCGGGGATTGCAATGACACTTCCTTTCGTTCGTTGGACACAATGTGGTTAGCTACTTTTTCTATTTTCTTGAGCCACTTGCGGAAATTATGACGTTATCTAGCGCTTAGTTTGCGAAACTTTTTTATAGAGCCGGAAAGTTGGAGAGTGTGATGTTTGCAAGTGCAAACTCTCTTGCGATGTACGGGGATTGCAAAAACACTCTCGATTGATCGGTGGACACGCTGATATCCGGAGTATTCTTCTTTTACCATTATGAAAAACGTTCAAAAGCGACTATGAAACAAATTGCCAAACAGGAGAACACAAATGTGATGAAAATTTTTTGTGAGTTATCAATCATTTGAAAGCGGAAATCATTAGAGAAATAAATTGGAAAAGGTTGCAAAAGAATTACACAACTAAATATACAGCAAATGTGTATAGCACTTATTCCTCATTGCAATTTACTTCATCTTCATCTTCCACATCTTATTCTTCGTCCTCTCCAATTTCAACTCCATTCTCATCAAATTCTCTCTTGAGCAGAAGGAAAAAATGAACATAACCAGCATCATAGCTGTTCATCCAAAGCTGCACCGCTTTTTCCCTGGTTCTTCTGTCAGCTGACTCTGCCCACAAAATTTCATCTGTTGCTCGAATATCATCGTGGCCAGGGCAGTATTGCATCAGATCGTGTTCATTGAACGGTACCAAGTTCAATAGATCTTTGAGCTCTTGGTATTGTTGCGGATACCAGTGGGCAGTGTACATGACTAGAAAGTCAGAGTAGATCGGTGTGGTGTACAGAAAGAACGTAACAATCTCGTACATTTCTTGAACTGTCAGGAAGTTGTAACCAATTGCGCAGGTCTCACCGCGCAGAGACAGAACATCGGTAACTCGGAAGAATGGGTCATTAAACGTTTGTTCGTTGAACATCGATGTCTGAAAACATGATAATTAGCTGAAGTGTCTCGAATCTGTAAAAAAACCTTTCCCGCGTCTGCTCGCATTTTCACTACGTGTAGGATACTTTGATCAAATTCAGGTATTACAGAACTAACAAAAAAATTCAAGTCTTCTGTCTCTATCAAAAGTTGAGGCGAGATGAAGAGTTGTGCCCACCAATTGCGGTTTTGGACAACAATAACATTGACAGAATGGTTTTTGAATCCCAGTGTGGATTGGAGCCATTGAAAAATTTGAATAACACTGCAGAGATTCTCCCCCATATACGAAATCAGGGACCCATTGACATCAAATCTGGAAAAAAAAGTTGTAATATTTTCAGCGTTGCAATTACTCACCCGGTTTCGATTTCCACCTCTCCGAATTTAAAAGTTCTTCTTTCATCACCAGTTTTTTCAACTTTATCCTCAATCTTAGTAAAAAACATCCAATTCATTCGTAGTTCATTAAATTCAATTGACACAAACTCGTCACCTTCTGAAATTTCCAATGTGATCTTCTTTTTGTTCTTTCTGATGTAGAACTGCGTGAAGTTGGCAAGCTTTTTTCCAGAAGTTGACATCATAATCCTGGAACGAAAACAATAAACTTTTCTAGAGCACCCTAACTCACAATTCTGCTGGAGTCATCAAATCCATCACTCGTTGAGCAGCTGGGTAAGAGAGATCGAGGAGACGGAACGGCTTGGAAGACATTTTAGTTAGTGATCGGTTGATAGTCTGAAAAAAATCTTTGAGTTCAGCCAACAAAGCGAAAATGCTAAAGAGACATATCAAGATTGAGGAGTGTAAATGACTAAAATCCTGGGATGTGATCAACCGATGGAAACTGCCCAATGACACAGTCAACAGATGAAAGGCGGGGTTTTTAAAAAACAATTCTCAGCAACATGCAACCTGACAAAAGAAATGAGTGGGAGGGAGTGAAATGGGAAGGAGATATGAAAACAACTGCAAAGAGGAAACATGAAAAACCCGAAGAAGAAAGTTGGAAAAATGTCATTCATGAGTGAACACTTTGAACTGAAGTGTTGAAAGATGAAAGATGCCTTGTGACACAGAACATATCTCAATCGACTTCGTTCTCACTAGATGAGCAACAGAGAGCACCGTTTGCTGTAAAACATCGGTCGACGAATGAGAGCGATCGCGGCGTAGAACATTTCTTAATCCAGCCCTACGCTTACGCGTCGTGTAATGAAGATCAGCTGTTGCTTCATAAGCACTGGGGGTTAACAAGTGAGAGTGAGTATGACCGGTTCAAGTTGCTGAAATTGGTGGTTCTTAGAAGGATCGATAAGTGAAAGTGATGTTGAGGTTGTGTGAGTGGGAATTCAGGGGTGCGACCGGCAGACGGTGACGGTCGAAAGACGTAACCAGAAGATGAAACCGAGACGAAGAACACTAGATGGTCTGGAAATAATCGAAAAGCACACATCACTACTTGGAAACTAGGATTTGAAATCGTGAACTAGAAGAGTAGAC
The DNA here is from genome assembly GCA_900536315.3 of Caenorhabditis becei. Taxonomy (NCBI): domain Eukaryota; kingdom Metazoa; phylum Nematoda; class Chromadorea; order Rhabditida; family Rhabditidae; genus Caenorhabditis; species Caenorhabditis becei. Next base: position 70,029 of record LR539676.1, read on the forward strand.
GTTATTCCGTTGGTACAATGTAGGTAGGATGTGGTTGGAAACCGGGCATCGGAACCCATACCCGATCAAATAGAAAGTAGGAGCTATAAATTTGTCACAAGAAAAGATAAAACGGACTGGCTAGGTAGAGATGATGGGCTACAGAAGAGAATCTCTATTCAAACACGTGAAAATGTCAAATAAAAAAATACAAAGGGAAAAGTGTACGAAGCTACCGGAGAGAAGTGTCCATTGACGGCGTACTTGGAAACAAAATAGACAGCTTTCGAAATGACTGCTGGGGAAGGATGGCATTTGAAATTTCTTGATTTGGGTTTGCAAAATTACAATTTTCAAAGTTTCTAGTCATACTTTTTGGTTTTGGAGTTTTTCATACCTGCAAACGTGTATTTTGGTAGTCTCTAGAGAGTAGTTCTGAGTCAGTTGAAACTTGAAGTTTGAAACGTAAAAGAAAAAGGAGAAGATCAGAGTGGGCTTGGTTGTAATTATTCATTTTCTACCCTTCTTTTTCCTTCCCACAACCTGTTACCCCTTCCTCCACGTAGCCCGCCACGTAGCCCGCCCCGACCGCCGAGTGGAGCGACATAATTCTCCGCGCATCGTTCACGATCGGAAAGCAAATTCTCCGTTTATTTCTGGTACGTCATCAACAGCAAACGCATCAATCTACTGAGAAGAGCAACGGAAAGATCCAGGTACGTAGATTTCTTTCGGCTTTTTCATTTCAAACACATTAGGTACATTGTTGGCAATTGAGAAGTTACTGTAGGTGAAAGCCAAAAAGTAGGGGTGGGAGTTCATGGATTGTTTTCTAGCCAACCAAATGAATACCCCTCATGAAAACTAACCAAACCATTTTTTATTCTTCAACCTAACAAATATACCAATTATCTCGGAGGTTCTCCTATATCCAGCAAAATCTGAAACCCATTGGTTGGTCTTAGTTTTCTCCAACCCTCATTTTACCAACGGAATGACATCTTCTCGTTCAGTTCACGTTTTCAAATCCTAGTTCTCAAGTAGTGACGTATTCCTTTAGTTCGTTTCCAATCCATCTAGTGCTCTTCGTGTCGGTTCCATCCTCTGGTTACGTTTTCCGACCGTGACCGTCTGCCGGTCGCACCCCTGAATTCTTACTCGCACCACCTCAATATCACTTTCACCTTGCGATCCTTCTAAGACCCCCCAATTTTAGCCATTTGAACCGGTCAACAAACCGGTCAAACTCACTCTCACTTGTTAACCCCCAGTGCTTATGAAGCAACAGCTGATCTTCATTACACGACGCGTAGGCTGACGCGAACCATTTTCTTTGCCGCGATCGCTCTCATTCGTCGACCGTGATCATACGACAAACGGTGCTCTCTGTTGCTCATCACGTAGTGAAAACGAACTCAATTGATTTATGTTCTCTGTCACAGGGCATCTTTCATTTTCAACACTTCAGTTCAAAGTGTTCACTCATGAATGACACTTTCCCAACTTTCTTCTTTGGGTTTTTCATTTTTCCTCTTTGCAGTTGTTTTCATATCTCTTTCCCATTTCACTCCCTCCCACTCATTTCTTTTGTCAGGTCACATGATGCTAAGAATTGTTTTTTTCTAAAATTTCCCGCCTTTCATCTGATGATTGTGTCATTGGGCCGTTTCCATCGGTTGATCACATCCCAGGATTCTAGCCACTTACACTCCTAAATCTCGATGTGTCATTCTAGCATTTTCATTTTTTTTTGGCTGATTTCAAAGTTTATTTTTCAGACTATCAACCAATAACTCATTACGCCATCTGAAATGTTGTCGAAGCCATTCCGTCTCCTCGATCTCCCTTACCCAGCTGCTCAACGAGTGATGGATTTGATGACTCCAGCAGAATTGTGAGTTAGGACGCTCTAGAAAAGTTTATTGTTTTTGTTCCAGGATTATGATGTCAACTGCTGGAAATAAGCTGGCCAACTTCACGCAATTCTACATCAGAGAGGACGAAAAAAATATCTCATTTTACATTTCAGAAAGTCGAGATATGGAGTCAATTGATTTTACTAATGATCCACAAGTGGAAATTGAAGAGCATTGCAAGACGGTGACCGTTTGTTTGACTATTGCAAATGGCACAAAAATATTCTGGACGTTTTATGCTAAAACTGACAGAATCGGTGTAGGAAGAAAGATCTTCAAGTTCGGAGCGTTGGAATTTGAATCTGAGTGAGTAATTGCGATGCTGAAGATACTACAACTATTTTTTCCAGATTTGATGTAGATGGCAACCTGAAATCGTACATGTCGGAGAATTTGGGTAGTGTTATTCAGTTCCTACAATGGCTCCAATTTACACTGAAGTTCAAAATCAATTCTTTCACAAATGATATCGAAACGCATAGTTGGTGGACTCAACTTTTCAATTATCCTGAAATTTTGCTGGAGACGAAAAATTTACACTTTGAAAAATGTGGTGGAACAGCTGAATACGATCAAATGATTCTACACATTGTGAAGATGCGAGCAGAAGCGGGAAAGGTTTTTCACATATTCGAAACAATTTTCAGCTAGTTATTATTTTTTCAGACATCGTCCTTCTCCAATTTGAATGTGTTCTATGCGCCATTCATTCGAGCGACCGATATCATGTTTATGCGCGGTCACGAATGCAGAATTGGTTACAATTTTCTGACAGTTCCAGAAATGTACGAGATTGTTACGTACTTCTTGCAAAACAGACTGAAAGACTGTGACTATCTTGTAATAAACACTGCTCACTGGTTTCCGGTGCATTACCAAGAGCTGAAGGATCTTTTGAACTTGGTGCCGCTTGATGAAGACTCTCAGATACTATACTACCCTGGCCACAATGATTTTCGAGCAATTGATGAGATTCTGTGGACGTCAAACACAGAAAAAGCGGTAAAACTTCGCATGAACAGCTATGATGCTGGTCATATTCATATTTTCCCTTTATTCAAAAGAGAAGTTGAAGCGGAGGAAGGAGTTGAAGAGGACGAAGGACAAAATGTGGAAGATGAAGATGAAGAACATGACAATGAAGAATAAGTGATGTTCCCATTTGTTGTACATTTGGTTGTGCAATTCTTTTGCAACCTTTCTCAACTTTTTTCTCAAATGATTTCCGTACTCAAATGATTGATAACTGATAAACGATTTGTTCTGAATCTACAGAAAGAATAACAGTCTTATTGAGCCACCATTCCTTTCCGCCAACACAGCTTTGTTTTTTCCTTCGACAATCACGTGGTTCACAATTGTGTTATCCAACTTGGCGATGTGTCCCATAGTTGCATATGAACTATCTCCTGTGAGATTATCGATTGATCAAAGTTCAAAACAGAGAGTACTTCCGTTCTCTGAACGTTGGCAAATCCGACGACCAAGTTGAGAGATATCTTGAAGGTTTTGATGGCGGCAACTTTGACGACCAAAGCTTACTGTGGAGTTGGATGGTTTCTCTTGCAATCATCGGAGGGACAAAGTAAACCATGACTGCTAATTGTGAAATGAAACAATTTTAAAAACTTGATTAAGTCACAAATGCGTGTTTCAACGCTTGATTGCGGAAGGGGGAGTGTTGTCGGATTGTCGGACAAAGGAATGCAGCAGAGAGAGCAACAAGAGTTGATATTAGAACTGAGTTTTGAGATAAGAAATTTATAAGAAATATCATGTTAAACTATAAAAGCGATCAATTATGTTCTACAGATTCTTGGAGCTCTCCAGCCTGGCTTTGTTCTCTCCCATGATGATAACGTAGCGGATCAAGTCGTTTTCGTGTTGGGCCATGGTTTCCTCCTCTGTCTTGAAATCGGCCAGAGCGTCCTGAAAGAACATTAATCTGAGTCACTTTTTGAATCCAACAATTGGTGCTTAGAATTAATTCATAAAAAAGTGAAGGATATCGTTCTGACTGGACCTAGACTTGCTAACTCTTTCCTAACCTCCTCAATACTCAAGTGTATTTATTAGGGGATCAGGTTGTTGATGGCCATTGGATGGGGTTGTACTGTTTTTGATTCTTCTACGCAAAACGCTGACAGTTGGTCTTTCCCACGGCAACATCAAATTGAGTGATCTGACACAATGTTCAGCCGTGTTTCAATCCAATCTATCCGAAAATCCTTTTTTCCGGAGACGACTTACCCGAGTACGGCGGACGGTGGCCTTCTTCGCGACGTCAGCGTAAAAGCTTCTGAGCAGGGCGACACGTTGAGCAACTTCCGGATGTTTGGCACGCTGTAATTTGTGAAGGTTTTCATTAGAATCGACACAGTTGTACCTACATTCTCCGACTTAATGAACGACTCCAGTCGGGCTGCTTTCTTTTGGTATTTTTTGATTGTGGCAGGACTCACCAACGGAACGAACGACATTCTGTAAATTGATATAAATGTGATATGAATATTAGGTCAAAGAGGGGAACATGTTGCAGAGAGAGTAGAGTGCAGTAAGCAACAAATTGAAGACGATTTCGTAACAAACATTTGCTTGGATTGGGTGAGAATGAGACCACTCGGTTTGCAATGAACCTCTGCAGATACTTTTGGTTGGCAACCAATGAGAGTAGTGTTGAGACACAAAAATGCAAAATCAATCATAAAACGTTCAGTAAAACAATCTTGTAACCAATAAATCAATAAATTATTAAATCCACTTTGTCGATTCCTTTTCCACTTTGGCTTTGTTATCCCCGTTGCAGATGCAGTGGGTGATAACCATGTTCTCCAATTCCGCGGCCAAGTCGCAATCTTCCTTCCACTCAGCGACACGCTCCTGTAAGACAATGGTAACTTTCAGTTTTCGTTTTCATTTCAATTTTTTGCTGAAGGGGAAAATTGGACCCCCAATGCTGCTCGGCCACTTTTCATTTGCCAAACGCTGATATTGGGTTCGCAAATGCAATGCTAATGTTGCGAAATGGATTTTGAGTCGGCAGCTATCTATTTTGAACCTTGTCCTAGAGTTAAACTTGATTTGCACAATCTGACGACGTGTTCGTGATCCCTAAACTCTCAGCTCTCTAAATGTACCTTTCTAGATTAGCTAGGAAGCCTATAACGCTATGGAAGCAATTCAAGTTAGAGCAACATTCAATTGGCTGACGCCAACTCATTCAAACCCTATCTAGCCACTAATTTGAGTTGAACCTATCTTGGTGATTCTGACCATCTTTCTTGTTAGAATTGGCTTATGAAACTTGTGAATCCCTCTTATCAGTCTTCATTTTTAAAAGAAGCCACCAGGATCTCAATGAACAACTAACCGGGGTCCGTTCGTCAAACATTGCCAGTTCCGCGTCCTCATAAAATTCGAGAAGAAGCTGAATCGCCTCGGCGATTTCCGGGTTGGCTGCGGACTGAAAATACGAAGATCTCTATATAAAGTGTGAAAGTTTTGTACTAACCGGTTCTCTTGCGGCAAGGGCCTTCAGAGAGGTCGCCTTCCAGCGAAAGCCGTTGACATCCTTCTTGGTGAGCAGGGGGGCGAAGACCATGTTGGACATACCTGTAAGTTGGCCAGATTATTTGAAAGACGGAGAATGAGAGTATGAAAGAGAAGAGAAAGAGAAAAGAAAGAGACATGAAACCAGAGAAAGTAACATTTGAGAAATTGATGAAACAAAACTGGAAATTTACGCAAAGGAATAAGAAAAAAAGGAAGGTGACTCATCCAGAAAAAAAACAAAAATGAGGTCCGGGAGGGCAGGAAGGGAGACAGGAATGGTTGGAGGCGAGAGACAAAGAGGGTCCAGAGAAAGAGGGGTAGGGCAGAACATGGGACACGTGGGACAGTGGGTGTAGTCTGATCTGCGGTACCAACAAAACAGTTTGGGCAATGGAAACACGGTGGTACAGGGAATAGAGTGTCTGAAGAATCAAAATTATCAGCTAAGAATGTGCGATGATCGGTATTGTTTCAACATCATGTGAAACCAATTCCAGGTGGCAGTTTTGTGATTCTGATTCTCAAAGGAAAGAATTCTTATAGTCAGTCAAGTATGGTACAAGAATATAGATTTGAGGAAAGAAAATGGTTGTTTGGAAAACACGTAGATTTTCAAAGAGTAACCAGCAGAATAGTGGAGTCAGTGATATTGATTGAATGACATGTGGTGGATACAAGATTGTTAAAAAACAGTATTCATTTATTCACAAATATGCATCTTTCTTGTCCGCAAACTGTCCATTTGCGCAAACAGTTGCAAAAGTCACGGCATCTCCATCTCCTGGTTTTCTTAACTTCGGCTCTGTTTCGCTTTTCCCCAACATCGAAAGTACCGTTCTTTTGTCCGCCTGTCGAAACCGCAAAATAAATGTATATTTGCATTATGATCAGATCTACTTTGAGCTTGTTCTCTGCACGCTTGCCTTCTGGTTTTTCATCAAAAAACTCATTATTGATTTTGTTTCCGATTCTTGCAAGCTTCTTTGTTCCTATTCTAAATGTTGGTTTTTCTGTGTCCCGAGACAACATTCAAAGATGGCTTGGCAAGGCTCCGGGTAGCTTCTCATCTTCCTTTGTCGTCCCCGGGTTTCTGTAACCGATTCATCACTTCTCATTTCTGCACGGTCTTCTCATCTTTTTCTACTCCTTTTCCGGTGCCTGATAGCTTGCTTCTTTGCAATTAGTTCTTCTTCCGGATAGTTTTACAGTGCCCGATTTGGCACGCGAACGAGACGACAACACGTGGGCAATATTATTTCCGAAATACAAAGTTTCTCGAGAGCAAAAGTTATCAGCAGACTATGCTATGTGTAACGAAGGGCACTAATTGAATGAATGCCGTGTGGAAAACACAGGATGATAAAATAGCAATGGTGATTTATTGACGAAATTGATCTACAAAAACTAAAAAATCCATATATACATTCTAATTATATCCACTCCTTGTTCGTTTTTTGCACATTCGGCTTTCGATCCCCGTCCACAAGCATGAATTTGATGATCTTGTTTTCAATCGTCGCGTATTTCTTCTTCCCGGCCTCCAATTTGGCTTTCTCGCCCTGTAAACATGTTAACTTCAAATATTAATCTGTTTATTTTATTTTGGGTGAAAACTTTTGTCTGATTTTCTGTGTATTCTTTCAAATTTCTGGTAAATTTTCTTGTTTGCAACAGTTACTCTTGATTTCTGTAAAATAGCTCACCTTGCCAACATTGGAATGAGCCAGAAGCTGGAACTTCTCGTATGACTTGACCATCTGATCGATGTACTTCTTGATCTTGGGATCCGAAGCTTTTTGCTGCAAATTTTCGACCATTCCGACGCCCGCATTTTTTGAAACTAACTGGATTGCTTTCAATCATATTCTTCAAGACTTGTGTCTTCAGCTTGTAATCGTTGGCTTCGTCAAGAGTGACGGCAGGCTTGCTGGGGGCATATGGCTTCTTGAACGGCATAGTACCTATAAGAATGGCAAACTGAGAAACAGAAAAAGAATCAGAGAATGTAAAGAAAGCAAAAGAAAAAGGAAAACTGCAACGGAAAATCAATACAGGATAAAGGAAGATAGGAAAGGAAAGGAAATGACACGAGATGGCTGGGGGATTTGTTTCGATACTGAGAAAATCTAAAAATCAAACAGAAAGCGGAGGTTGCAGGTGAACTTATCCGAAAAAAATGGGGAGGATTGGGAGATACGAATGGTTGGTGACAAGAGATAAAGAGGTTCCAGAGAAAGAGAGGTAGGTCAAAACAGGGAACATGTACAAGAGTGGATGTAGTCTGATGCGCGACACCAACAAAACAGTTCTGGCATTCCAAACCGGCGGTTTGGAAAACAACGAAAGGAAGTAAGGTCCGAGTGTCAAAATGACCAGAAGGAAAGAAAAAAGTGACAATGAATGCGTAACGGGTGGAAATTAGTTTTTTTCGTTTTTTGATCTCCACCAACAAGAATACAATTATGCCAGTAGTGGGAACAACGACTCCGGGACATCTCGCAGCGAGACAATTCGCAGAAAGAGGTTTCAGAGAAGCTGAAACGAGAACTGTATTTCCGGTTTTTTTTGATCCCAGAATCTGAATTTCAATTCTAAAATAATTTCAATAGCCGTCCTGACGGTTTTGAATTGTGTGTAGTCAATTTGGGCGAGCGCCGCTTTCCGTTTGCAGCTGCCGTGCCAATTCAAGTAGATCCCACTGTCACTAGGCACAATTTCAGATTCTACGCTCCAAAAAACCTGGAAGTACAGTGCTCGTTCCAGCTGCTGCAAGACCTCTTGCTGCAAAATTTCTTGCTGCAAAATGTCCTGGATCCATTGTGCCAACTACTGGCCTAATTGTATTCTTGTTGGTGGAGATTGAAAAGCCAGTGTGAAGAGAACAACCAGAGAATGGATCAAATTGTTTTGCAGAGAAAATAGAAAACAGAATCATCAAGTATGTCCTGTCGCGAATTCAAGGGACCCTGCGGTTCCCTCTCTCTCGACCTAACCATCTTCCGTCACCAATTGGCTCATCGTCTACTGCTGCTTCTCTTCTCTTTCTCAACTACAGTCAATCCACGTGCACCTTCACTTCCTGCTGTCATTCCTCACGTGAACTGCCCTGCGACCAAGGACCCCTGCTTCAACCTGCCCTTGGACCGCCCTGCTCTGGACGACCCAACCTTGGCTCCTCGACTACGTGGCAATGTCAATCCGATGCGAGAAGAAGAGAAGACTTCAGTCCGAGTTTGAATACGAGTTCGAGTTGGGATCTCTACCACGATCTCTCCCTCGGTACTCACTCGGGAACTCCCATTCTCTAATTGTTTGTCTATCAGACTAGATAAATGATTGTACCATAAACTCTGTGTTCTTGGTTCTCTTCTCCTCTTTCTAGTCAGTCTCTCATGCATTCGCCTAACCACTGAACCACCCTTCGCGACATGTCCTGGTCTATGGCTATCACAAATCAACCGTCGAATCAATCAGAAGGCAATGACACTGAATAAATTGTTCTTGAATTTCTTGATAGTTTCAAAACAATTCTCCTGTTTGTTTTCCTTTTTTAGTGTCTCCAACTTGTGTGTCACCCAATTGTCACTTCGACCATTTTTTGATGAACTTGGCGGTCCGACGTAATCCAACAGAACGCAAGAAAGATCTTGTTCCCACTTGGCTATCAGAATCACTATCTCAATAATGCTGCCATTGAAATTGTTTTCATTTGGTGTTCAATTAATACCTCTAATCTCACGTGATCAGTTGATGACTTCTGCTTTTGAGACCCTTCTTATTTCTAACAGCGCTGGTTTCAAATGTCAACACTGTTTTTGCGCCTCTTTGAAAGCTACAAGAACCTCTGCGAGAAAGGAAACTGTCTTTTTCTCTGGCGTCTCTCGTCTCCCCCTTTCTCTCGACACGGACCATCTCTAGCGCGGTACGCGAGTTGGCGGCGCGGTGTTTGCGGACATTAACCACGAGTGGGTCCGGACCTGAAACCGTCCATTTGTGTCGACGGTCTTGGCACTGACCGGTTGCTCCTTTTTCGCCCTCTAGTTTTTTGTTTTCTTTCTGTCCGCTTTCGTTATTTCAAGCTGTTTTCTGCTGAAAAACGAAGAAAAACATTAGATTTTGTCGGATTTTGGGTGGTTTCCAGATTTTTTGCATTCTCCTCCGTAATCCGTCTTTTTTCCTGCATTTTCTTCAAATTTTGATCTTTTTCCATTTTCTTATCGCCTCGGCGTATTTTAACATTGATAATCACCGAATTTTCACTGTTTCATACAATTTCTCTCGTTTTGTTGTTTTTTCTCCGTTCCTTTTGTATCTCACCCGTTCCCCTTAGTTCTCTCAACATTTTCCCGTTTTCAGACATGAATCCTAAACCGTCTAGAAGACAACGATCAAGAAATGGTGGTCACCACGACGCCAAGCAGCTCTCGCGTAACAATAACCGATTCGCCCGTCTCGACACCGAGACACAAAGCCGATATGACGATTTGGACGATGAGCCAGCAGTTCCAGGTAGATTAGTCAACATTTTACCCCAAAAAGTCTTTGATTTTCAGTCAGTGCCAGCCTAGCCACATCAACTCGCGGCGGTCGTGGCGGTTCCAGCAAGCCGTTTGGTCGATCCACCGCCTTCGTGGCCAACACAGGAGTCCGTAACGCCGAGATCGTGTTTAAGTGCCGCGCACCGGGTGCCGCCAAGAAGGTCGAAGCAAAGTGGCTCATGCGACAACTCAATCAGCAGATTGAAAACTGCAAACCGCTTCTGTGGGACGAGACGGCGCGAGGAGACTTTGAGTTCTACGTTCGTGACGAGGACATTGCCTCGGCGATCAAGATGACCAGCAGGCGTATCTTCCACAAAGAGACACAGTTCAGAGTCGAGTTTCACACGAGCAAGGTGCCGGCGCCGTGGATGCTTTTGAAGAGGAGCGAAATCGAGCTTATCCAAGTAAGGAGGGAGGATGTCATGGGAACAACACAACATTTTGTCGTTTTTGGGGGGTTTACCATATATTTTTTTGCAAGTTAGAGCTAATTTGCAGCACGTTGTCGACAAACGCTACAATGCCGAAGCCCGCCTCCTGGACCTGTCCAATTTCCACGCCGACGAGGACTTCACTTCCCGTGACATGCTCATGAACCTGACGAAGGGAAACGTGATGCTGACAGTGGTGGATCGGATCGACGAAAAGTACGGAAACATCGTCGCCTTATCGCTATCCAACAACCGCATCCGCCACTTTGACTACGCCTCTGCACTTGTCTCCGTCGCCAAATTCGTCAAAGAGCTCGATCTGAGTCATAATCAAGTAAGTTACCTTATCCGTAATCACCGTATCACTCATTCTATCAATTTTCAGATTTCCACCAATAAGGACTTGGACAAGTTCGCCGGAATGCCAGTGGAGCGCGTCTTCTTCGAAGGAAACCCGATTTGTGAAACACTGACTCAGAAATCCGCATATATCAGGTGATCAATTCAGATCTTTCGGCATTCCCAGATGCACCATCGGACCTTTAGCACTTTAATCAGTCCCCTTTGTTATCACTTGATCATAGATTCTCTAATCAAAACCTTAACATTTCAGCTACATTCACAAGACGTTCCCGAGGTGCTCGATGCTGGTAAGTTCTAATCACTGATATCAGAATCACCTCTATCACTTCTTCCAGGATGGATTTGAAGTGCAGCCGCTTGTCAGTGGACCCAAGATCAACATAGATGAAGTGATTCCGTTCAGAGTAAGTATTTCCATTGATATGAGTCATCAGCTACTGATAATGATTGGCCGGATACTACCCGAACAATGAGATTCGAATGCTCGTCGAAAAGTTCGTCATCGCTTTCTTCGAATGTTACGATGGACCGGACGGACAGAGGAATCGCAAGAACCTCCACAACGCCTATGACACAGATGCGGTTAGTCGGACCCCTTCAGGGACCCCTTTGAATATCACGTTCTTTCAGTCCCAGTTCACGCTGACCATCACCAACCTGTCCGGATTGCAAGCAAAGAGATACCACAGCGAGTAAGTCGATTTCTCCTCATCCTCATTCTAATTCTCTCCATTTCCAGTGAATGCTTTACCCAATACATCCAATCATCGCACAACGTCCTCACCCAAGAGTACTTCTCGCGAAATCGTTCCTCTCGCTTTGCTCGCGGAGCCATGGACATTGCAGTGACTCTCTCAAAACTTCCGACGTCTCGTCATATGACCGAGACCTTCATCGTCGACGTCTTCCTGTTCACCAGCGAACTGTTAGGATTCACGGTTCAGGGACTGTTCCAAGACGGAGACCTGACGACGGATGCCGTGCCGACGCCTAGCTTCTTCTCCAGATCGTTCCTTGTTTCGCCTAGAGCTGAAGGGTAAGATATCGCTTATCATTAAAACCTTATCACTTTATCATCTTTGCAGCGCCGTCGCCGTGCTCTCCGACCAACTCTTCATCAGCTCCGCCTCGGAGGACAGACTCACTCGCCACAAAAAGCTGCTCGACCAGGCCAGCACCAACGGAGCCGCCCCGGAGCAAGTCAGTGCCGTCCAAGTCGGTCAGATCGGAGTCAACGGCCTAGGATTCGACGGAGCGCCGGCAGCAGACGTCCGCCAGCGGATGATTCAGGAGTTCGCCACGTTCAGCGGAATGATCATTCCGTACAGCGAAAAGTGCCTTGCCGACTTTGGCTGGAACTTTGAGCTGGCGTGCCAGAAGTTCCCGGAGGTCAGGTCGTTCGTGCCGGTCGAAGCCTTTGCCAACTAGGGATTCTGAGTCCTCCTCTTCTCTACACATTGTTCCTTTTTTTATTTACATTTTTATGAAACTTTTTCTTTTCCTTTCCCCCCCCCCCATTTTTCTTCCATTTTTCCCCTTTCTCCCCCCTTTTTAATGCATCATCCCCCCATTTCCTCCAAATCTTCTAATATTTGTTTTATTATCACATTATCATCTCCCCAATCGATTGCTCACCCCCTCCCCCAGAAGTTGTCTGCGATTCGCCTTTTGGCTCCCGTATCACCTTATTAGCCCATTCTGACTCCTTCTCCACTTCGCTTCCGCCTCCTAATGCCTTATCAATGATAAGCGATTAGTGATAAGCGTCTTAGTGTCACTCCCCCAACATTTCCACGTTGTTGCACCTGCTGGAGCAGAAGCGCTTCTTCTGGAGCATTCTGGTGTCTTGCTCGGAGCACAAGGACACCTTGCTGGAGGGGCGCTGAGCGTTTTGTTAGTGAAAGTGATAACTGATACGGTTTTTGTGGAGACACGAAAACATCTCTTGGGAAGTTGAAGTGTTGTAACTGATCGGGTTTACGAGGTGATTCGGCATGAAAAAATGAGAAATTCAGCGAATCGTCGAGAAACTTCTGGCAACATCCGTCCCCCCTCATCCATTTTTGTTTTTTATTTTTGACTTGATTAACGCGTGTTTTTTATTATATTTGACACGCACTTTATTGTAAAAGAACTCGATGGAAATAAATACAATAAATCCAATAATTGTTTTATTATTATTTTTAAGACAAATTGTTCCTAATTCTGGACGTGATTGAATTAGAAAAAGTTTCAACTTTTCCGAAAGGACTACACGAATGGAATGCTGGGCCACTGTAAATCTGCTGATCATCCTTTCTGAACAGTTATCACTCAAATCTTATCAGTGCACTTGTTATCTTATCATGGACCCATTTTTCGGCAAAATTCAACAAACGCGCTCTATTGAGAACAACTCGCAGCATTAGAAACACAAGAATTAGCCGAACGACAATCGCAAAAATCACGAATATTTGGGAAAATTGATAATCTTCGGGATAATCTTGAGAATTGAAAGAAGCTCTTATCAGCTTATCACTTCTCTATATAATTTCCGCCCCGCGACAAGTTACCTAATGGGTCTCGCCGCGAAAATGATTCGCACGGCTTCTGGACAAATTTTAGACACTTTTCTCGATGAAAAGTTATCAGTGAACTTCATACCTTATCACAGGCCCATTTTCATGCAAAATTAAGCAAACGCGCTCCATTGAGAACATTGCGAATAAACGCCGTGCAACAGTTGTTTCATCACGCAGTAATAGCAATAAACCATCATAATATTTCGGAAGAGAAGGAAGAAAGGTGAAAGAAAGTAGAAGGAAAGACTGAATGTGTTGGAAAACGAAGGAATCATGGGGTTTGAAGACAGAATACTAGGTCACCACTCTGCAGGGACCACCGAGCACGAATGATTCCATCACTATACGGGAAACAGTGGATGGATACAGTTCACCGTTGTACTGAAATGACGACGAGAAAGTGTGCAGCATGAGGAGGGTCCGTTGTCCTCCAAAGTGCACTGGGAGTAGGTCCTCAGAAGAGGAAGGAATGTGAAAATTTTGCACGAGGAGGGCCGGGGAACCACTGAAGTCGTTGCAATTTGGGAAGTTATCCTGGCGAATCTCCTGGAGGAGAACTTCGAGAAAAAATCAGGACATATTCTTGTTGAATGTTGAGTGAGAATGAATCAAAGATTTCATGTAAAACACTTGCTTTCTATCTATTTGATCTTTTTCGAGTCGGCTCTCCTAAAGAGCGGTTGCGGCGAACCGTCAAAAAACAGTTTACAATTCTAATTGTCTGGCGGCAATTGTTATGATGTTCATAGTCTGAGAGTCATAGAATCTGGAACTGATTTGAAGTAGTGACTGCTGCTTCTTTAAGTGAATGATTGAGAAATCAGAAATCAAAAAGAACGATAACGCATTGCAAAAGATAAGATACTCCAGTTGAAAAGAGGAGATACCGCCAAAAGAAGTGTACTTTCTTTAATGTTGGAAGTGGTTCCGATGTTGAGAATCAGATACTTATCATAGAAATAAGTGTAGAGTGATAGGAGCTGATTATAGAGTTAGAATAGTTGCCTTTACTCCTCGAAGATGAAAATCAAAAAAAATTAAAAAAAAATAGTGAAGTAACAAAACTGGTGCAGGATTCAAATAGTTCAATTCACGTTTTGTGGTGAGTGGTTTGAAGATCGGAACAGTGATTATCGGTAGTAGTTTTGACGTTGCCAGTAGAATGCCTGGAAATAGGAGGAAATAAGTAAGAACTGCTTCAGACTTCATAAGTTTTGTCACATTTCAAAAGTGTTCGCCTACCTTTAGACTCACATGGTTTTCAAAAAAACATTTATACCTAACAACACAGCGGAAACTCTAGAAAACGCTAACGACTCACTTGCCGTTCTGACGGTTTTGAATTGTGTCAAGTGACAGTGGGCAAGCGCCGTTTTCCGTTGTAGCTGCCGCGCCAAATCAAGTAGATCCCACTGTCACTGCGCACAATTTCAGATTGCACGCCCGGAAAATCCTGGAAATACAGTGCTCGTTTCAGCTGTTGCGATATGTCTTGCTGCAAGATGTCCCGGAGTCGGAACCACTACCAACATGTAAGAAAACACACTTTGGCGGTATCTGCTATTTTCAAGAGGAGTATCTTAACTTTTGCAATGTGCTGTTCTTTTTGATTTCTGATTTCTCAACCATTCACCTCAACAAGTAGCAGTCCCTATTCAAATCGGTTCCAGACTTTACTACCCCCAGACTGTAAACATCATAACAACTGCCGACAGACAATTAGGATTGTAGACTGTTCTTTGACGGAATGCCGCAACCGTCTTTTGGGAGAGCCGACTCCCGCCCATTTACAATCTTGCCTACGCTCCACCCACTCATCCAGCTCCTATAAATAGCTCGACCGAACCCAGAACATTCATTCTCATCCATCTCATCGTCATGAGATTCGACGGGTTGTTCTTCTTGGCTCTTACAATTTCTGTTGGCCTTGCTCTCCCTCTCCTACCCTCGTCGACTACTCCTCCACCAACTACCACACCCAATGATTCATCGAATGCAAAAACAAACTGGGAACTGAAAACTGTTCACAATGGCACATATTTCGTCGAAGTTTCTCTTGGGATCGGTTATCTTGAAGACCCCTCTCAGTCTACAATCATGTGCCAAGAATTCGAGCTTCGGTTCAACAATTCTGAATTTGAATCTGAGAAGATGGAAGAAATCGTTCAACAAGAGTGTAAAGGTCAGTTGCTCCCTACATATTGCCAATGTTTTTTGTCAATTTCAGGACACAACAGACCGCTGTTTAACCGCAAGAAGGAAGAGTTTGTCAGTCTTTTTTCCGATTCCAATTCCACGTAGGTGCACTCACCTAACATTATCATTAGTAGAATATTTCAGGATTCTTGAAAAAATACACAAGTTCCTGGAGAATGCAAAGTGGAAAGATTTTAGAAACGATGTGTTTCGAAAAAATGACATCAGAAACACATTGGAGTACTTTGAAATTGACAAAAAAGTAAGTTCCCTCTCACCCTTCCAGTTCCACATCTATTTTTCAGAATTTCATGGACACATTTGGAATTGATCACAGATTTGGGGTTAATGCCCTCCAAGACTTTGAACAAGAAGTGTACTGCTTGAGCGATGGCAGATATATCCTCCAAGTATGCGGACCAACAAACCCGACCAGACAGTATGGAATTATTCAGGAAGTGAGTTATTTCCCTTCTTTCCTAACAACAATCTTACCTTTTCAGATTATTCCCCACGGTTCTTTTGCCAATAAAGGACAAGTATACAGATATCACGACATGCCACAGTATGCTTTGCAAATTGATGACCACTTGATATCAACTGGTCAATGCCGACAGATTGGAAATCGCTATTCTCGATTCGCGTGCTCCGAACTCTCTGATAACATGTGTACAGTAGTCAACTTTGCTCAATGCCCAATTCGAACCGTTGCGACACCAGAAACAGTGTATGTGAAACAAGTTCAAGAATTGTCTTTCATTGCGACGGACCCCAAGGTAAAGTTCCCTCCCCACTTCTTACCTGAATGATATTTACAGATCCATCCAACTTTCACATTGGGACAAAAAGAACTGCCTGTTCCTCCTGATGGAGCTTTTCTTACCCATATATCTTTGGGACACACCCTGAAGATTGGGTCCATCAGTATGAAATGGGTTAACCGCCCCGGGCAACCATTCATGGACAATGTTACCATGCTCCAGAAGTTCCCCGATGTTTCACACGATGAGCTGTACGTGGCTGTCCAAAACGGGTATATGAACAAAGCTGATGCTCAAGTCATTCACAAACATCTTTACAATGACAACGGCTTCTTTTCCACGAACACCCTTTCCTACTGGATCACCTATTGGAAATATCTTGCTTGGTACTACAAAATCCTCATCGTTGCTGTTGTTGCCTTCATCGCCGTCCACATCGTTGTGGTCATCATCGCTTCATGTAAGGCTCGCAATTCGAAGAAAGAAGAGGAAAGACTCCATTGATGCAATCTGAATACCATTTCAAATGTCCTAATTGTGTGTGCTCTGACTCCGTGTCTGTTTTTCAATGTTTTGTCACAATATTCGTTGACCATTACGCCAATCCATACCCATTTTTTTCTACCCATTTTTGATATTCCATTCATATTTCTGTTGACATTTTTGTATATCTTGATAAAGTTTTCTGGCTCTTGATAAGCAGTGTTCTATCTCTTGATATCTGAGTTTTGCTCGAATATCTGAAGAGGGCAAAGTTACAGGGGACCATCAAACTATAGAAGCACCTCCACTGGTATTCTGGGTTAGCAATCGACAAAACAAGAATGGGAGTAAAAATACTTTATTTCTAAAAACTAATAAAACAAAAGCAAATTCCATTTTAAAATCCATTTTAAAATACTATATCAAAATTCATTCTAAATCCATTTAAATCCATTTCGACGTCTGCTTCTCAATGATCGGCTTATGTGGTCCCAGGACGACCAAGTTCATGATAATGAGGTGTTCCAGTTTTGCCACTGTAGAAAGATCCTCAGCCAACACGGCCCATCTCTCCTGTAAACACAATTGTAATCTTCTGACTATGCCAATCTTTTTATTACTACTTGAATGCATTTGTTGAGATAAGAAAGGAAGAAACTATTGCTCGCAATCGACTAGATGAACAGCTACTGCTATAAATAGACGTTCTCAAATCAACGATTATCACTATCAACTTGTTCTCTACGTGGCATCGCGTATCAGGACTAAAAGAAAATTTCGACATTCATTCCGCTTCTACAAGTGAACTGGACGTTTTGTCCGTGTTTTTTATGTGATTCCTTATTATTCCAATGAATGGCTGTTACTCTAACTTATCTTAGGTCAAGTCACTCTCACTCGCGCTCTTTTTCGCTCTCCAACTGATCATTCGAATTCAATTCGCATTCTACGACACTTTGAAAAAGTTGATCCAATGATAGTTAACGCTCAGGATCCGAATGGAAATCTTACCGGTGAACTCTCCTCGAATACCATCATCTCCGTCGACTCGTAGAACTCGAGAACCATCTTGATGGCTTGGCAGGTTGCGGACGTCGCTTCCTAGAAACAATGAGATTTCAATGTGAAACTTGCATGTTTTGTACAAACCGGATGCTTCGCAGCTAGGCTCTTCAAAGAATCGGCTTTCCTTCCAAATTCAGTGACTTGCTCCTCACTGAGCAGTGGAAACATGACGTGAGACATTACCTGTAATATGAGCAATTTGCGAACAAGATATCAAAATTTACGCAACGGAAAGGAGAAAGCCGATAACAAAGATTACGGAAACCCCATACGGCGAAAAAACAATGTCGGGAGGGGAGAGAGACAAAGATGGCCCAGAGAAAGCTGGTAGGTCAAATTTCAAAAGAGGCGGCAGAGTGAATGCAGTGTACAGTTCGAAACAGTTTTAGCATTGGAAACCAGTAGTGTAAGAGAGAAGAAAAATCTCTAGAGCAGAAGTCGTCAGCTGATTACTGATTACGTGTAACTTGAGTTATTGAGTGAACACCAAATGAGAACAATTCCAATGACAACATTTTTAGAGCAAATAACGAAAGGGCAAAACGAAAACGACTGGTCAGTGCCAAGACCGTCGACACCAATGGACGATTGCGGGTCCGGACACCACTCGTCGCCAGGGTCCGTCTGCAAACACCGCGCCGCCAACTTGCGTACTGCGCTAAAGATGGTCCGTGACGAGAGGGAGGGGGAGACGAGAGACGCCAGAGAAATAGACAATATCCTTTCTCGCAGAAGTTTGTTTGGTTTTCAAGGAGGTGCAGAACAGTTTTTGGCTTTCGATACCACCGGTGTGAGAAATAAGAAGGATGTCGAGTGCAGAAGTCATCAACCGATTACGTGCAATCAGAGGTATTGATTGAACACCAAATGAAGACAATCCCAATAGCAGCACTGTTGGATATAGTAATTCTGATAACCAAGAGGGAACAAGATATTCCTTGCGTTCTGTTGGAGTACGTCGGATTGTCAAGTTCACCGAAAAGTGGTCCAAGTGACAATTGGGTGGAAAACAAATGGAAGACACTGAACAAGGAAACAAACAGAAGAATTGTTTTGAAACAAGACTGATTCATCTAAAAACTAACATGTAAGTTAAACAATCTTAGGAGATTCAAATACAATTCAATTAAAGCCACTGTTTTCTGCTGGATTCCACGGAAACCTTGTGATCTCCGTTCACGAGAACGAACTCGATGATCTTGTTCTCGATCATTCCGGCGTCTAGTTTTGACTTTTTCTGCTTCTTGGCTTTTTTCTGAAAATAAATATTGTTGACAGATTGTCGACAGATGTTGAATTGATGTTCTTTTTTCTGATGAACTTTTGGGAAATTAAAAAAAAAATACATTGTTTCAGTTTGCATTACGAAATTCATTTTCAAACTCGAGCAAAGAACTGACCTTTGACCATTCCACCTTCCACATCTTTTTCATTCGGGCATACTTCTTTAAGAGTTTTTCAACGTCCTTCTTGATGAGAGGATGTGCTGCTCTCTGCAAGTTTTTAATTATTCCGATTCCTGAATACATTGAAACTAACCGGATGGTTTCGCACCATTTTCTTGAGGACATGAGCCTTCTTCTTGTACACTTTGGCTTCCTCGGGAGTCAGAAGTGGCTTGAAGGGGTTGGCTGGCTTCACAAAACCCATCGCCTGTAAAATAACAAATCGGAAAACGGAATGACAATCATAAGCATAAAAATCAGTAAAAAGCGGAAGAAAAAAAATGAGAGAAATGACGAACAAATCAATACTGGAAAGGAGAGAGGAGGAGGGAGGTCCCTGGTGACGAGAGAAAAGAGACGTGAGAGGGTTAGACAAAAGGTAGATCAACACTGACGAAAAGATGCAGAATGAGTATACCGTAGCAAAACACACGAAGATTCGGAACATTTCGAGATTTCACAACTGCGGCATTTTGCAGCCACTGAAACGCCCGTTGTTTTTCCAGGTCTTTTTACTCGTAGAATTTGAATGTTACTTCTGAAAACGTTTCACTGGGTAATCAAGCAACTTTGAATAGTTCCCAGTGACAGTGGACAAGCGACACTTCCCGTTTGTTGCTGCCCGCGCCAAAGCGGGAAAAGGAAGTAATCATAGCTCGCGACTAAACTCAAAATATATATATATATAGATTTTTTAAAATTTGCTCGTTTCATTCGTTTCATTCTCGTTTTTATTTTATTTGTCTATTTTAATTCTTTGAATTTTTTTTCTATATTTTTCATTTCTTTTTCTTTTTTCTTTTTTCTTTTTAATTTTTCTTTCTAACTTTTTTTCTTCTTCCTTTTTTTATTCCCATTTTTTGTGTTTCTTTCTTCTAGTTTTTTTTTGTGAAAAAAAGTAAACACATTCTCAACAACAATGTTTTATTCGTAAAAACGAAAAAACAAGAAAAAACAACGAGAACAAAGACTGAGAACTATGCTGCTTCCATCGCCAGGCGGAGAACAATCTCCTCGAGCTCCATGGTGTCGGCGTAGGCACGGTCGTACCACCGTCTCAGACTCTGAAAGTTCATTATTAGTAATGGGAACAAGGAACTGAACTAACCAGACGGGTCTCGAGACGAACCCCGACGTGGCGGAGAAAGAAGAAACGGCGCAGGACGACGTCGGCAAGAAGGCGAACTTGTTCCGGCATCTGAAACCTTTTGTTATTGGATGGGTATGCAGAATTCTTCAACTCACCGGAATGCGCAGGAAAACCAGCATTCGATCGATGCCTTGCGTGAGCAAGTCCACTTCGAGAGCGTCTATGAGTGGGTTACGAGCAAGAGCCATTTCTGGAAAAATGATTGCTCAGACATGAATGAATTTAGAGACGATTTTTAGAAAACACGAAAAATTTGAATAAATTCGAAAATTTTCAATTTTTTGAAAATTTTGGTCTAAAAAGATTTAAATTTTTGCGGTGAGGCCACCTACGGGTCTAGGACCAATTTCAAAATTTTTGCAGCCTATGAAAACATAAATCTGGTAACTTATAGGAACTTTCAACCGTTGAAAATAAAAATATTGAAATTTTTAGGCCGTTTTGGGATTTTTTTTTCGAAAAAGTGGAATTTCAGCCCGAAACTTTAAAGATACGGCAAAACGGTTATTACCAGCGTGTTCAGCGTGAAAAATAGTATGCGCGTAGATTTTGAAGTGTGCAAAAAGGTGGAGGCAGAGCAAAATTAGAAAATGAAAAGAATGAGGACTTTCGACATAATTAGGCTTTGGCTCTGGAAAATCTGGAAGTTTCAGAACTTTCTAGAATCGTGCCGGGACCCATCAGTTGAAAAAAGGCATGCGCCTTTAAATGTGGAAAATGGGTTCTCTCAAAAGTATAGATGTATATATATGGTTAGAATCGGAAAAATCTGGGGAATCCGGGAAAAATAATGAAAAAAATTCAGGATCTTTTGGTAACGGAAGTAGAAGGTGGGAAGATCAGCGACGATCAGAGGACGAGGTGGAAAGATCAGAGCTGAAATTATAAGAGGAGAGGTAATGATTCGATAAATGAGATTGTAGGATTGTCCGGGATCTTGGGATACAGTGGAAAGACTGGTAAGATTCCTGGACGAGGTGGGAAGATCGGAGAATCTGATCAGTCGTCGAGGTGGAAAAATCAGCTTGAATCATGAAATGAACTATGAAGAGAATCTGATCAGTCGTCGAGGTGGAAAAATCAGCTTGAATCATGAAATGAACTATGAAGATCCGATGAATGGAGTTCTAGGATGATCAGGGATTTGCGGATACAGTGGAAAGACTGGAAAGATTACTGGACGAGGTGGGAAGATCGGAGAATCTGATCAGTCGTCGAGGTGGAAAAATCAGCTTGAATCATGAAATGAACTATGAAGATTCGATGAATAGAGTTCTAGGATGGTCAGGGATTTGCGGATACAGTGGAAAGACTGGTAAGATTACTGGACGAGATAGAAAGATCGGATATCTAATCGGTCGCCGAGGTGGAAGATCTGGAATCATCAGAGGAGGTCTCGACACCACTCGTCGCAAACACCGCTTCGAAAACTTGCGTACCGCGCTAGACGAGGGGGAAGGGAAGGCAAGAGACGCCAGAGAAACTGACAATTCAGTTTTCGCAGAAGTTTTTTTGGCTTACAAAGGAAATTTTATAGTATCAGATGGTTGCAGCATTACTCGGGTTGTCTCTTGCATTATTGTCCCGGACGCATGAGACAGGTAGGAACTTTTTGAAAGTGCACGATAAGGCGTTTGTCGATTGATCTCTTCTTCAGATTTGAGAATAAATGTTCGGAATATTGCCAACTGTTGCGCTTTCTGTGAAATCGGACATCATCGGTGGCTGCCGTTCTTTGGCGCCTGGGTGTGCATGGAAGTTTTCCGTGTCGTCGATCTCCTTTTCAGAGTTGAGATAATGCGTTTTTTTAGAAGCGGAAATGACTTTCCAGAACATATTCGTGTTCGACTATCGCCATCACAAACTTGGAGAATAAAGTCTTTCACAAACTTCGCGGATCATTAAGAGAACATGAACAAGAAGCGATAGGAGAGATCAGGACGACAAGAAGGCGAACATAGTGGTGCTCCGGGTACAGTGCTGCTCCAGTGATACAAGTTGCTGTAAAAAAAAACTCGCAGACAGCAATTGGACACAACTGGACAATGTCAGCACTCCAGTTCTACTTGATGATTCCAGTTCTTACCATGATTCTGAAATAGTTTGCAGAGTGCCGAAAACCATGACCAGTATGGATCAGGTAGTAATCTCCGATGTAGAATTGATGAGAACTGTATTTACGGAGAATATACTGATACCAATTGCAAAGATGTCAAGTGCAATGGAGTATTGCGGCAGGAACAAAGTTTGTGACACACTGAATTGGTGTGAGATGCCAGAAACCCGCTTTACCAGAGGCAACCAATAACATTGTTCTACTACATTTCATAAACTTTGTGGATCATCGGATCCGAAGAAGATGTACAACTTCAAGTACTATGTCTCAGCGTGGCGAAGAATATCAACAAATCGTTTGACGATTCAGCTAAACAGTACCAAACTCTGAATCACAGAAGTATACTAACTATTTTTAGTTGTAAACAGAGACACTCCTTGACGACGACATAATGCAAACCAAAGCAGCAATCTCAGCAACCCGTCTCATCTTCTCTTCTAGAAGACCCTCTATCTGTCCCAGATAGGTTTTTTGTAATGTGAACAGTGAAAACAACTAGGTTTTTGTTTTTATTTTTATTTTTTTATATTTCTTTAATTTTATTGGGGACGGCACCAACCGTCCCCTGGCAGCCCCATTCTCGTAATTGGGCTGCCATCAAATATATTTCTCTCGTTGCCCGATGTTGACCGCTGGTGATACTCAATGAGGGGACGGCACCAACCGTCCCCAGGCAGTCTTCTCTTTCATTTGGGCTGCCCAATTTTCTTCTTTCCACTTGTTGGCGGTGAGCCGGGTGTTCTTGACTAGATTCTGAAAAATAGCTGCTCACACTAATTTTTTTTTCAAAATTGTTACCTGTCTAGTGTTTTTTGACAATCAATGTGCAAAATCGTTATCGGCAGCCCCATTCTTGTCCTGGGGCTGTCTATCGTGGTCTTGGTTGATCATTGATCTTGCTTGATCAGCTGAATTTGTTTGGGGGATGGGACAGCCAGCTCCCATCCCCAGGCAGCCTCTCCCAGTTGCCAAATTCTCTGTCACCCCGGTAGTTTTTGAGTCGAGGTTGAGCGGCTAAGCGGATGCGGTGTGCTATGGCGTGCTTCTTGTCTCCAGGGAATCCGGCATCATTTGTTTTGGAGCTGCCAGTTCCAGTTTAGAGCAGCCCCATTTTTTTGTTCCTCTTGGTTGGCTTTGGAATTAAGTTTCTTGGTTTTTTCATTGGGGAGAAGCTTTTGATGCTGACGCGGTGCCGGGCAGCCCATTCTTGCTATGGGGCCGCTATTCCACTTGTGCTTGGATGGCGAACGGCGTGGGCCTGGTTAAAAATTGATTGAACCGGGGTTGACAACGAATTCTCTACCTTTCAAGTCTTTTTCGATGATGAGGACGGTTCCAACTAGCCGTCCCCGGACAGCCCCTGTTTCCCAACATGGGACTGCCTAATGTCTTTTTCGTTTTTGTGTAGTTTTTGTGAGGACGGCACCAACCGTCCCCTGGCAGCCCCATTCTTGCAATTGGGCTGCCATCAACAATTTTCTTTTCGTTGTCCGATGTTAACTGTAACTGCTGGTGGTGCTGAATGAGGGGACGGCACCAACCGTTCCCAGGCAGCCTTCTCTTTCATTTGAGCTGCCCAATTTTCTTCTTCCCGGTTGTTGGCGGTGGGCCCTGTTTTCTCGACTAGATTCTGAAAACTGGCTGTTGACACTGATTTTGACATTGAAATTGTTACCTGTCTAGTGTTTTTTATTCAGCAACGTGAAAAAGCGTCAACGGCAGCCCTATTCTTGCTATGGGGCTGCTTATCGTGGTTTTGTGAATCATCATCCGTCTTGTTCATTAGGCAAAAACAGCATGATCCGGCCGCTTCCAGGCAGCATTCCCAGTTCTCCGTCGTTCCAAAAGTTGTTGAGTCGGGTTTGAGCGGTGGGTGCGTGTGCGTCTCGGCGTCTCCTGTCCCTGGGAGGACGTCTCCTTGTCCCTGGGAGGATTCAACATCAACTGTTCCGGGGCTGCCTTTTCCGGTTCAGGGCTGCCCCTCTCTTCAATCGACTGCTCAATGCCAGTTGGATAAAGTCGTTTTACCCGTCACATCGGTTTTTTGTTTGAAGAGGTACGGGACAGCACCAACCGTCCTGGGGCAGCCAATTTCAGTCTTCCGGCTGCCTCATCTTCTTTTCTCTTGATGAGAACTGCCAGCAAGTTCCTTGGTTTGTTTATTGGAAAATGCTTCCGACGTTGATACGGTCCGGGCAGCCCATTCTTGCTATGGTGCCGCCATTCCACTTGTTCTTGGTCGTCAAACGGCGTGGACCTGATAAATGATCGATTGGACCAGGGTTGACAACGAACTCTCTACCTTTCAAGTTGTTTTGATGATGAGGACGGCTCCAACTAGCCGTCCCCGGACAGCCCCTTTCCCAGCTTTTCGGGGCTGCTCCATCTTTTTCTTTTTGCTTAGCCACTGTTGATGTTGACATCTTGTGTTTTCTCAGCATGGGAGTTGGTTCTGCTCTTCCGGGCAGCTCCTTGTTCCCACCATGGAACTGCCCAATGTCTTCTTTGCTCTCCTGGCAACCAGCAATCGCAGTTGGCTTGAATTCATCACTGTGGGGACAGATGCTCTTTTGCCGTCCCCGGGCAGCCCCTCCCAGCTGTTTCGGGCTGCCCAACATCTTATCAGTTCTCCTTTACATCTGTTGGTTGCATTTTGCATTTGCTTAGTTCAATTCAACGTCGAATCGGTCGTCTTTTTTAGGGGACAGCTCCTGATGCCGTCCCCTGGCAGTCCCATCTCTTTCTCGTTTGTCGGTCGGTGTTTCGTTTGAAATTGGGTCCATTTTTGCGAGTTGTCTTTGGGCAGCCCCTTCTCATATGGTCTGCCCCATCCTCTTCCATCCAGAATCGTCTCGAAACGTCGAATACTTGATTTTGTGATTTAGGGGCCAGCGCTTGCCGCCGTTTCCATGCGGTCCTGTTCCTTGCCAAGCGACCGCCAATTCCTTGCCATGGTTGTTTCCATGGTCGTCCGACTCGAAGACGTGGACCTGAAAATTGTTGTGTTTATCAACTCAGTTTTAGTGCTGAACTTTCTACCTTGAAGGTCTCCATTGACTTGAAGGACGGCGCCAACTAACCGTCCTCGGGCAGCTCATTCTATTTGGGCTGCCGAATCCTCCATTGTTGAGTTGTCGGTTCGGCGTGGAAGATGCGCCTGGAAATGTACGCATTGGAACAACTATAACAGCGGATGGTGGATGAGGAAAGGGACAAAGATTGATAAATGATAAGCATTATGTCTCTTTTTGAAAGCGATTTTGGAAGAGAAACTGTGTAAAACTGATAAGAAATACGACAGCGGACAGAGATAGCAAATAACGAAAAGGCAAAAAGAAAACGACTGGTCAGTGCCAAGACTGTCGACACGAATGGACGGTTGCGGGTTTGGACCCATTCTTCGCCAGTGCAGCGTTTGTCCGTAAACACCGCGCCGCCAACTCGCGTACCGCGCTGAAGATGGTCCGTGACGAGAGGGAGGGAGAGACGAGAGACGCCAGAGAAAAATACAATTTCCTTTTTTGCAGAAGATCATTTGGCATTCAAGAGAAATGTTTATGGTATCATACGGTTGCAGTATCGCTCGGGTTCCGTCTCTTTGATAGAAATATAATCATGGAGACTTTGAAGTGTGTGCTAATGCGACATCTACAAATACCAAATGGAAATCAAAGTCTTTCACAGGCTTCGCCGACCGTAGGACGGCAAAAAGACGGACAAAGTGGCAGTCCGGGTACTGTGCTGCTTCCTGAGACATGCATTGGTAGAACAGAACTTGCACACAGTTATTTGCTCACAATTTGACATTGTCAGCACTTCAGGTCTTTTTGATGAGGAATCTAATTTTTGCCCTGATTTTGAAAAAATTTTCAGATTGTGAAGAATTATTGCGTCTTTGGAGTCTTTGACGAGACGAAAACCACAGCCAGTATAGATCAGGTCGTGATCATCAGTGTAGAGTTTATGAGAACTGTATTTGCGGAGAATGCATTGATACCTATTGCAAAGATGTCAAGTGCATAACTAGGGAGGATTGCGGTACGAACGAAAGTTCTGAACACGTTTCAACAAGAGTGGTCTCGATGATATGACTGCGAGCGCTTCAACATTTTTAAAATAGTTCGGCTCTGTTCGGGTTTAGCGGTCCCAAGCGGAAATAAAGGTCCCATGGGCAAGGTAGAGGTCCCAAAAAATAAATATTGGTCCCAAAAAATAAATAAAGGTCCCGAAAAGTGGGTCCGGTCCCAAGCGGAAATAAAGGTCCCATAAAAAGTTTAGAGGTCCCAAGAAATAAATATTGGTCCCATCATAGAAAAAAACCGGAAATAAAGGTCCCAAGAATGGAGCAGGTCCCAACAGGAAAAAAAGGTCCCATAAAAATTTAAAGGTCCCATGAAAATTATAAAGTAATATTTTATGTCTTCAATTTTTATTTTTCCGTGTTGGTAAACAGATATTTTTGTTTTGTTTCGGTTTTTTCAAGTTTATTCAAAGGTTTTCTACAGAAAATGAAGAATTCAGAGAGTGAAGTGACCTAGATATATTTGACGGAAACTTGGCAGAAGGGTGTGTTACAGCCCCAATAGGCAGGATCCAATAACTTTTTTATGGGATATGGTATTGGTGACCGATACATGCAGAAAAGAGACTGGTTTTTTGGCTGGCTCGAGAGAAAATTCTCGAATCTCGGTTGTTGGGGCTGTACTCTACTCTTCTTCCAAGTTTCAACCAAATATACCCCT
This sequence comes from Caenorhabditis becei, assembly GCA_900536315.3. Classification (NCBI taxonomy): domain Eukaryota; kingdom Metazoa; phylum Nematoda; class Chromadorea; order Rhabditida; family Rhabditidae; genus Caenorhabditis; species Caenorhabditis becei. The sequence continues at coordinate 97,330 of LR539676.1, forward strand.
GTGATCTTACCCACACCCCTTATTAGTTATCAAAACATTTTATAGTTGGTTCTACTGTAATACCTGAACCTACTGAATTTACATGAAATCTTTTTTTTTTCATGTGACTTCTTGCAAATATAAGTCTTTCCTTTTCATGGGATCTTTTTATTTTCTATGGGACCTTTAATTTTTTATGGGACCTTTATTTCCACTTGGGCCCGGACCCTCGTTTTGGGACCTTTATTCTTTTTTTGAGACCAATATTTATTTTTTGGGACCTCTAAACTTTTTTTGGGACCTTTATTTCCCGTTGGGACCGCTCAACCCGAACAGAGCCAATAGTTCAACTGCAAGAAGCTTTTGCAAGAAGTTCACTACACGTTCCGTCAAAAGTTGGGAATGGATGGCAAATCAAAATTACAATTGCCACCACAATCTCAATTTCAGACGACACGTGCGCTGTTTACGTGAGAAATAGCGAGATAGTTATTACTCTCTGACCCTTCCCGCACATCAACAGCCAAGACGTGAAAATAAATGGAAAATAACTACAAAGTGGACGTCTCACCTCAAATACAGCACTCAGAGCTCACTCCCTGATTCATTGCGCCCGGGCTCGAATTATCTCAAATTACCTCGCAGTATGCGATGTTTTGACGCTTTTCGATTACAACGATGAACCTGAAAAAAAAAGTTGATTTCTCTAAAAAAAATGGTAAAATGGTTTTTTGAATGATGCAACTGTGAGGCTGCAACTGCCTCACTTCCTCCCAGTCTCTGAACTGTTTGACAAAAAATGCCATCGTCTTTGTCGTGTCGCCGTTCTATTGAATCCGAATGTGCTAAACGCCGTCGTTGCATTCCCCGAGTCACCCACACCGCGCATCTTCTCAATTCCTCGCTCATTACCGTATCTGTCAGTCCATTTCCTATTCATTCACTTCGATCACTCAATCCGAAGGTGCTAAACGTCATGTAAACCCCGAGTCATTCGCACAGTTCTCATCGTCTCGTGGATGTTTCTCATGATACGACAAAATTTTACCTTTTTCCCGACCGTTGACGGAATCGGCTATTCGCTTCTCCCTTCTCCTTTCTCCGCTTCTCTGCAAGACTTGCCAATAGCAAGGCAACAAGATAATTTGATCTGCCCTGCTTCTAGTGAAAGCAATTCCAACGTGCGGAACCCGCGCGATGTCTGTACACACACAAACATTTGTTCCTTGTCTTTCTCGATCCGACGCTCTCATTGGAGTACACCGTCGGTGGAATGAATCTGTTAGCAGCAACCAACTGTTACTGATGCTGCTAAGGGAACCAAACCCACCGACCGTGCTCTCTTGGAAGCAACAAACCTGATTGCTTCTTCTTTGAAGCCTTAACGTATCATTGCAAAAATACCAAAGCTCAGAGAAAAAACAAAAGTTTTGACTGTATTCAAAACAGAATTACACAATGCGATCCTGGTGTTTCTCAAAACATAATTTCGCTTGACAAAACATTTTCATTGTTTGCATCTCACTCAATTTTGATGCGCGAACTTCTATACGTTTTGAATCTTTTCTTTCTGTTGTTTTGGCTCTATCCGTTTATTCCTCCTGATGTGTTTTGCTCCGATATCATGTGAGAAACATTCCGGGGAAAGTTGTATAGTCTTATAAATAATTAGCCCCTTGCTATTCGACTAAATGTTCTATTTGTTATCACGCACGGCTTCACCCCACAACACCACTAATGAAGTGTTTCACTCCTTCTGCTAGTTAGAGATGCCTGAGTGAGGGTTAGACATACCTAGGTGAGGGAGAAAAAGGAAATATTGCGAAATCACTCCCTCCTCCCTTCGGAGAAGCAGCAGCCAGCGGCCAACTTTATTCGTATAGCTGGCTGTTGCCGGTTCTGCTCTATGTCCATCTGAAGAAGGACCCTAATCAATCGTTCGGCTGGCTGGTGCCGGCTTTGTCCACCTGGTGGAGGACTCTTGAGAATGTTTTAAAATTAACTAAAATTATGAAGGATTGTGATATGGATGAGACGAGGTGAGTCTATTCGATCTACTTGTAAGTAATCTGAAAGTGTATTTTGTACAGATGGATGATGAAGGTGTCTGTCTTCCTGTGGAGGACTATAAAAATGTTTCAAATTTTTATTAAATAATGGTGGTGTATGGATGAGGAGTGGTGAGTCTATTCGATTTATTCATAAGTAATTTAAAAGCATCATTTTTTAGATAGTTGATGACGGGAGTTTGTTTTCCAGGTGGAAAACTATGAAAACGTTCAAATGTTTATCAAAAATGGTGGTGTATGGATGAGGAGAGGTGAGTCTAGTTGATCTATTGATAAGTAGTCTAAAAGTATCATTTGTTTAGATGGTTGATGTCGAGAATCTGTCTTCGTGTGGAGAACTATAAAAATGTTTTAAAATTTATGAAGTAATGATGCTAGTTGGATGTGATGAAGTAAGTTTGTTTGATCTACTGATAAATAATCTGAAACAATAATGTGTTTAAGTGACTGATGAGAGGAGTTTGTCTTCCAGGTTGACTATAAAAAATTTCCAATGTTTATGAAGAAATAATGATAGCTGGATGTGGTGAAGTAATCTTACATGATTTATAAGTAATTGGAAAATTTGTTTAGATGGCTGATGACGAGAGTTTGTCTTCCTGTGGAGGACTGTAAAACTGTTCCAATGTTTATAAAGAAATGATGACGATAGCTGAATGTGGTGAAGTGAGCCTACTTATCTTTTGATAAGTAATAAGAAAATTTGTTTGTATGGCTAGTGTCAAAGTCTGTCTTCCTGTGGAGGACTATAACAATGTTTCAAAGTTTATGAATATATGAAAATGATGTTAGTTGGATGTGATGAAGTAAGTTTGTTCGATTTACTTGTGAGTAATCTGAAAGTATCTTTTGTACAGACTGATGATGAAGGTGTCTGTCTTCCTGTGGAGGACTATGAAAATGTTCAAGAGTTTAAAAGTAGGAATGGCGATATTTGAGACTCTTGGGCAAGAGGTTAGTTTCATTCTGGGAATTTGGGGACTGTATGTCTAGCGTTTCCTTGAAAATTTCAGAGAAACCACATGTTCCTCTCTGACGAGTATAAGCAGCTCATGTTTGATTGTGAAAAAGTAAGTTTTTTTTTAATTTCTTGATTACTTTTCAAACAACAAATGTTAGAGAGCATCGTAAGAACACGCTAGAGGGATAGAAAAGGAAATTCTATGACAACGGCGATGACTGTGATAGAGTGAGTCATTTGATGAGTTGATGACATTCCCCTAATGTAGCCACTTGTAGAGAAAGGAAGTTAGCGGCCATCACCAGCACCAGCAATGGAAAAAGAATGAGTTGAAAGGCCGGTTTCCAGGTGAGTTCTGGTTCATTTTTTCTTGATATATGTTTTATTTGGAGCTTTATGAGTGATGACTGATAGCGATGAACTTTTGACTTCTAACAAGGGTGTTCAATTCACATTCCTGTTGAGAATATGTCATTGATGTTTGTGTAGGTCGTTGATTTCATTACGCATAGTGTTTTTCCGCGCCAACATCTGTTCTCTGAATGTTTTGAAGGTTATATTTGAAAATTTTCATCTTGCGTTCAAGTGCTGCACGGTGTGCGCTGGCAGAACGGATAGGCGCAGTGACAGTTTGTTAGTTTCGGTTCCGGACAACTTTGAAATTCACTTTGAGTTTTTTTCCGGGACACTAAAAGAAGTATGGGATTTGGTCACAATACATTTTTAAGTTAATTCTAGCTAGTCCATGGAACGATTGACTCACAAATCACCAGATAACCCATCTTGATTTTTAGCTTCATCACACTCTTCAATTCTGCACTTTTTGACTTTGTCTGGTTCGTCTTCTGAAAACCACCAAAAATAGGTCAGGGCCATAACTTGAAAAACACGATGAACGACAAGTTTAGGTCGACTGGTTCTTCCTATTCCAACATGACCCTCTACACGGAACAAGTTTCGAGAAACTGACATCCTGATAATTCTGAAATACACCAACTCCAGAAAGTTAGTTTCATTCATGTTGCAACTTGAATATTGGCTATGGCATTTCCTCCAGCTACCACTTCCCCCCGCACCCTCAAAAAATAAAAATTTTCAGAATGTTCGAGACACTTCATATTGGTGTTGCTGCTCTGCTCAAATAAACATCTGGCTAATCTCGATGAGAACTCAACCGATGAAGTGATGTGTTTCATGTTCTCCAGCAAAGTGTTCATCGAAGAAAGTGGGTATTTCTTTGAAGATTAGCTATTGTATAACTTTGACATGAAACTATAGTCACGGAGATAAAGTACACTGCTCGACAACTTTTATGTGCGCTCTAGTGTACTGTAGCAAAGAATCATGTGTTTTAGATGAGACACAATTGGAAATTGAAGTCTATAAATTTTGACATAGAAATAAAAAACTAAAGCTCCAAGTTTCCGAGTTGCTTGCACAAGTCACGTTACAGAGTGTCAGAATCTTCAAAACGGCATTTATCTGGAAATGTTGCTACTTGGAAGACATGTTGCAAAAGGAAGATCTGTCGCAATTCCACACACGTTCCAAGCACAGCTGAAAGAAGAAAAAAAAAGAGCAAGTTAAGAGATGGGAGAAGAACATGAACAACGTACTCGTATCTCAAAAAGGACTCGACTTGTTCCGGTAGCTTTATGAATTGGCGTTGTGTGATGAAACAATTATTTTACAGCATTCGTCACCGGATTGTTTGCGCGTCGGTTCATTCATCCAGTCAAATTATCATCATTGCGCAAATTCACCGCGTGAGTTGTCAGACTTGACATGAAACTATAGTCCAATAGAGCGCATTTCCGGAAAGCAAAGCTTGCTATTGCGTTTTCCCAAAACCACGTGGTTTTTTTTTTGAAAATTCAGTGGAAACTGTTGGGATATTCAGTGGAAACTGTTGGGAGAATGATTGAAATTATACATTTCCAACAATTTGCATAAAAATATGTGAAAACATGTCCTTGCAAAATTTCCGATAATCTCCAAAAAAAATAGAATGCGGGTGACGTCACGTTACAAAAACTACCGTAATCTGATTGTTACTCTATGCTTTTTGGCGGGAGGATACTGTATCTGACAATGTTTGTTTGTTTGGACTGCAGTATCCCTGCGTTGAAATCCAGCACACAGTTTTGCTGGACGCGGTGGTTTTCGTGGCGGGACTCGTTTTTGATATGCAGCTAGTAGTAGAAATTCATCTCAGATTTTCAGAACTATGTCAATCTGATGCGAGCGAGGCCGACGACGAGTTTTTTCACAAAGATTGGCTGGAAAAAGCACCATCCAACCCTGAAAAACGACGACTGGAATGTGAACGAGAACTTGGACGACGAGACTCCGGAGTTTATACCTGTCCGAAAGCTCTCTTCATCGAACGACTCTGCCACCACATCAGGAACGATATCCAGAAGCGTGAGTGGCCATGGATTCCAAGACTCCCCAAAACAACCTTGTTTTCAGACGAGTCTACTAGCGAGTTCTGCGACATTTGCGACCCGTTCTGGGCACTCGGCACCCAAGGAAAAATAACAATTTTCAATAGTCAAAAACTGTCAAATATTTAGTAAATGTGTTGAACATAAAACTACTAGAATATGTCGAGTCTTTGATAGCAGCTCTCCGTTACTGAATATGATGATGAAGACATTTTGAACGAGCACTGTGCTTGATAACTTCCAAGCAATCTTGCCAAGCTGAGTCTAAATATTATGATGATTGAGATGAGCAGATGGTGTCTAAAGCTACAGTTTACTGTAAGAAATGATGCACACCAATCTATAACACTAAAATCAGTTATCGCTCTTCTTTCCATCAGTGCATCTCTCTTTATGTGTTTTGCTCCGGTATCATGTCAGAAACACACTGGGAAAAGTTGTATAATCCGGAAGATAATTAGCCTTTCGCTATACGAAAATAAACTTTGTTTTGCTTTGCCAAACCTGCCCCATCTCTACCACATCTCTAATAAGGTGTTTCACTCTTCCAATGGCTTTTGGAGAAAGTTGTATAGTCCGATAAGTAATAAGCCCCTTGCTATACGACTAATTTCTCTCTCTGTTATCACCCAACGCTTCATCCCCACCACACCACTAATGAGGTGTTTCACTCCTCCAATGTGTTAGAGATACCTGCGTGAGGGAGAAAAAGAAAGGATTGCGAAACCACGCCCCCCCCCCCCTTAGAGAAGAAGCAGCCAGCGGCCGAGTTCATTTGTATAGCTGGCTGTTGCCGGCTCTATTCTATGTCCATCTGAAGAAGGACCCAAATCAATCGTTTGGCTGGCTGGTGCCGGCTTTGTCCACCTGGTGGAGGACTTTTAAAAATGTTTAAAAATTAACTAAAATCATGAAGGACTGTGATATGGATGAGGAGAGGTAAGTATATTTGTTCTGGTCATAAGTAATCTATCATGTGTTTAGATGGATGATGAAGGTGTCTGTCTTCCTGTGGAGGACTAAACAAATGTTCAAATGTTTTTTTAGTGATGATGATCGGTGAATAGGGTGAAGTAAGCTTACTTGATTCTTGGATGAGTAATCTGAAAACTTGTTTAGATTGTTGATGAAAAGAGTCTGTTTTCCTATGGAGGACTATAAAAATGTCTCGAAGTTTATGAAGAAATGATGTTTGTTGGATGTGGTGAAATACGTTTATTTGAATTACTGATAAGTAATCTGAGGCAATCAGGTGTTTAGTTGGATGATGAAGGTGTTTGTCTTCCTGTGGAGGACTGAACAAATGTTCAAATGTTTTTTAGTGATGATGATAGGTGAACGGGGTGGAGTAAGCCTACTTGATTCTTGGATGAGTAATCTGGAAATTTGTTAAGATGGTTGATGTCGAGAATCTGTCTTCCTGTGGAGGACTATCAAAATGTTTCAAAGTTTATGAAGTGATGGTGTTTGTTGGATGTGGTGAAGTAAGTTTGTTTGAATTACTGATAAGAAATCTGAAAGAATCATGTGTTTAGATTGTTGATGAAAGGAGGTTGTCTTCCAGGTGGAAGACTATAAAAATGTTCAAATTTTTGTTAAGTAATGGTGATATATGGATGAGGAGAGGTGAGTTCAGTTGATCTACTTATAGGTAGTCTAAAATTATTTTTTGTTTAGATGGCGGATGTTAGAGTTTGTCTTCCTGTGGAGGACTTAAAAAATGTTCCAATATTCATAAAGTGATGATGATAGTTGGATGTGGAGAAGGACTTCCAAACGTTCCGCGCCCATATTTTCACGCAATTTTTCCACTTGGGTGCGCATGCCGGGGTCTGTTCCAAGGTGGAAATTGGAAAAACGAAAGAAGAGCGAACACTTTTTGCGAGAGGTTAGAGATTGATTAGGTTAACTTCTCTCTCCTTGATGGTTGGACGAAACTAATCGTTCTAAGAACTACTTTCACAATGACGGGGCTAGCTGGCTTTTATGCGAGAAAATGATGAATTCGGTCATGCTAGAAAAACGCTGCGAAACGAACAACTTACATCCACACCGAATGTGTCCCTGTTACTTTTGTGATGCGTCTAGGCAAGCTATGCCAGAAGGGAAATGGCGGCGAAGCCGACATTGACCTTCTGGTATTCATAAAGTGATGATGATAGTTGGATGTGGAGAAGTAAGCCTAATAGTTTTCTGAATAAGTAATCTAAAATTCATTTAGATAGTTGATGAAAAAGGGTCTGTCTTCCTGTGGAGGACTTTAAAAATGTTTCGAAATTCATAAAGTAATGGTGAGAGTTGAATGTGGTGAAGTGAGTCATTTCGATCGATCGATGATTTTTCAAACAGGGTCCGTGAGTAGAAGAGATTTCGAAAGTTGAAATTCTTCGAATGATTTATAGCGTATAACTTATCCCTCTTCATGTCGTGCTCTTGATTACGGCATTGGAAATGCCACTCCGGTACCGAACCGGCTTTCACGGATCCGAAAAGCAGGTTTCGAAAACAAAACTATTTTAAAAAGTGAAGTAACCAATTCCAGAACATGCGATTCTGGAGGAAGTGGTAGTACATCTTCGCAAAATTAGACAATGAGATGGTTTTGTAGTTTTGTGCCCCAGCGAAATGAATCAACATGTTCGATGAAGTCCAGGAACATGTTTTTTGTAGTGTTGTACTTGGAAGCCGCGGTTCCAATTCACTCACTTCATATCAACGCAATTTGTTTGGATATATGAAGGACACGTTCCGTTGAAGTTGGAAGGATAGGTAAGTAAGTTTTGAGAGTTTATTGGAGTAAGTGTGTCGGCAGGTGTTGGCTGTGATATAGATAGGATAGATGGTCCATACAGTGTCTTACCATTCTTGCTTTCGGAGAACTCTTTAACCTTCTGACCTACCACTCTTCTAGAATATCTTGATCCCACGCTCCTAGTCAAAAGAAGTATCGAGAGGAACTTGTAGCTACTTTCAACAAGCTGAAGGCCATCGTACCCCCGGATAAGGACATACCGTGAGTTTCTGCCTGCAAAAGCTACTGAAAACCAATTTCCAGCATATTGAAAAAAAATCACAAACTAGCAGAAAGTGTGATTGCAGCATGTTCCAAAAAACCCGGAACATCTAAATTTTGAGGACGTCGCCTTGACTTTAAAAGAAGTCGAAAACTGGAGCACTCCCCTAGAGACCCTCTTAGCAAGCACAGAGGGTCAAGAGTAGTTCAGGATTTTCTTAAAAAAAGAAATATCTGGACTATTATCTGCAGTTTTGGCTAGCAGTCGAGAAGCTCAAAACCAAGAGTGATAGTCAAGAAATTAGAACGATTTGCTCCGAAATCTACCACAGCTACATTAACAGAATAGGCTGCATAGTTCCCACTTCGGAACGTACTATAAAGGAAATTTTGGATGGACTGGATCACGCGACAACGTCATTATACGACAGGAGGCAAAATAATTCCTATCTGGCGTTCATAGGGTCGGATCAATATCAATTGCTCAAATTTCATGAAACAGTTAAGATCATGTGAGTTTCGGAAAATTGGAAAAACGTTTTGAAGATAGATAGATTCACTTCATTTCTCGGGATGTGAAAGACATCCATTCCGAATGCCGGTCATGGTTTCCCAGGCATTTTCAATGAGTTGGCTGATTTCAACATACTTGACCGCAAAAATCAGTGCGAAAATCTTGTCGTTATCCATTTAATCGGAACAATAGTTTGTATGTAACAATAAAAGCGCAACTTTCGACTCTTGTTGGTGAAACGGTGACAGGTGTCTGGCGGCTGACGGCTTCTGGCAGTGAGGGAAGTAGGAAATTTGAGTGTTGGAAAGATGGGAGAAAGCGCATTTATCAGGCTATCGCAAAGTCTTAGACGGCAAGGTAACGAAAGGTTTCCTGTGCTTTTCGGATTCCCAATGACTATCCTTTCACTCGCGGAATCCGTATTTTCGAATTCACCACTTCTTGATTCTTTTCCGTAGAATCCTAGAACCTTCTGCCCTACCACTTATCAGTTATCAGAATGCTTTCAGATTAAACGATTAGCGTTGCAAATGAGAAAGATGCTAATGATTTTTGAGGGAAATTCAGGGAATTAAAGGCGGTTGTATCACTAGTTGGCTAGAACCCGTAAGTTCCTTTATAATTACATCCTCTAACATGTATCAGTATTTCCAGAAGTTACCGAGTAATAGGAAAAACATTATCCATCCTTAATAAGACGTTCTACATTTTCTAGAATTATCCCCAATGGTACAAGAGAAAAGAGAACGAGAAGAAAAGGATTGATTAGTCATTCGTAAGTGGAATAGGAAAAGACAATCAAAGAATTGTTGTTTTGCAGTTAACCGGTTGAAGAGAAGTGAGATTCTTTGAAAGATTATTGACCATCTCGAAAAGAGGAATGTGCCAACGGCTTCACAACAACCGTCCACCGCGCAATTTGTTTCTACTGTTCCGCCTGTCCACCGTTCGCTTGAAATAAAACAAAATTTTATCAAATGAGAATTATTCGAAACTCACAAATTTCTTGTTTTCAACAAGAACTAGCCCGAATCTTGTTTGTCACCTATTTGTGCAAAGAATCTGATGTTGGAAGAACATCAAACAGACTGAGAAATCTTGCGTGGGAAATGGGAATGATGAGAACGTTTTGAGAAAATGAATTGGGAGTCAGAATCATTCAATTGGTTTGTGTTTTTGAAACACAAATGAAGGCGGAGTGCCAAGTGACTTTGCATTGTCTGAACAAAGTTTCAACGAGAATTAAAAAAAAAATTTATATTCTTTTATTGGACACGAACAAGAAAAATTATGTGGTTCCTGTTGAGCTCGCATTCATCCCATTTTTCGTTATGGCTTCTTCGCAATCATGGATCCGGTTGGGTCTTCTTGTCTGCTCCGTTGTGACATTCTGTAAAGATGAGGTTAGGTTATCAGTCGAGAAGTGCAATTGACTTACCTCCATCCGATCGTGTTCTGCAGTCCGTAGAGCTTCCTCCGCAAACATGTTCGTATCTACACAAATCCAGTTATCACATCGGGGGCGCGCAGCCTGTCGAC
>LR539677.1:10487-28014 GCA_900536315.3 Caenorhabditis becei
CCCCACCTCATTCCCACACTGTTTCTCTCTTCTCTGTGAACTGCCCATTTGCTGAACCGTTCCAAAGTCACGCCGTCTCCACAGATTGGTTCTCACGCCTTCGGCTCTATTTCGCTTTGCACCCAACATAGAAGCTTCTTCTTTTTTGCGTAAAAACCTTTGGACCACAAAGGGTCATGCGCCCTACGTGTGCTTACCGAGCAACCTAGTCGTTGCGCAACGCCGCCGCTTTTTACTTGTTCGCCTGCCGCTGCAGCTACCCGCGGTTTCACAATTGTGTAATTGAACCGGCGTGCACCATCATGCCCGCCAATTCAACTCCAGAGCGCAGTCGTCGCCAACTCATTCACGCGGCGATCCACCATGGTGAACCTCAGTCTCTACTAATTCTGAAGCTGAAGGCCTAGTGGCCTAATCAGTACTCTTGATGAGTTACTGATAACAGGATGTGTCTCGGCTATCAACGGGCATTCAAATGACATTAATGACGGCCTATCTAGTGTCAGCTTAGCTATCTGCTATCACTTATATGCTCCTCTTCCGACCTAGTGGCTTTGACATGGCTCCTGATCAGTTACTGATAACAGGATGTGTCCATAGTTGAGCGGCACCTCCAAACTGCGGTGTTCTCTACGTACCTCATTCCCATACACTGCCAATTTTCTCCGCTAACTGCCCTTTCTCTACGGAACGGTTTTTCCGCCTTTGGCTCTGTTTCACTGTCTGAAGTCCGCAACTCCAAACTCTCTCGCCATGGCCGTTAGCTGAACTGTAGTACTTTCTCATCCTCTCCTCTCATATAATTTCATACGCATACTTATTTGGCTCGCTCTCTAAAGATATCTCGCTGACCCGTAAATCTACCCGATGAAATTTTGGGATGCAGCGATAAGACCACCTGCAAAAATGTTCTTGTCCGCCTGCTCTGAAGTACGAAACGTGGACGTGTGGGAACTATTTTCTGTGTTGCACAGTGTGGTCCGATGACATGCGCCACACCGACCATTCCCTTTTCCCACGACGCCCAAACCCATTCTCTCTTTTCGAAAAACAATTTTTGTATGTCTTTTCTTCAACTGTGCTTTTCCGGAAACCGTCCGCATTGCACAAAAGAGTTTCGACACCGAGAGAGAACGAACCCGCACCGATCTCTAACTGTTTACACCGCCGAATGCGTTAGAAAGTGGCGGCGAGAGTTTACACATCTCCAAACTTCTGTGTTGACCCGAAGTAAAGCTGGACTCGCCAACGGGGGGCATGTTTTCGGAATACACAACTTTTCTTTCGTTGGGACGAACTGAATCCGCGCCCTACATACCTCAATCTCACACACTGTCTACTTCGTCTCTATTCTCCACAAACTGCCCATTTGAGCAGACCATTCCGAAAGTCTCCACCGCATGGTTTCTCCGTCTTCGGCTTTGTTTTGCTGTCCCCCAATGTCAAAGCTACCTCCTTTCTGCACAAAAGTTTGGCCCGCGCCCTGCGTGTATGAGCCATTTACCCTACCTGTTGCCCCACGCATCCGCGCTCTGCATGTCCGCCCGCCTTCTGCGCCGCCCGCGATATCAAACGCGGGTAATTGAACCGGCCCGCACCGCCACGCCGGCTGACCCAACTCAAGAGCGCAGCCGACATCAATCCAGGCCGTCGCCCACCCATACGCGCGGCGGTCCCCCATTTTGAATCCCAGAATCCAGTTATTCTGAAACTGAAGGCGTCCCGCTGAACAGATTCCTTAGAAAATTGACGTGCACCATGCGGTCACACATTCTAACCCCTCTGCGAAAGAACGACGAATTTGGCCTTCTAGTTACTGAGATACGGCTGCGGACAAACAGACTCACAGACAGACAGACCGACACACAGAATTTGTCAATTAGTAATAGTAAAGATGTCTAGGTGTCAATAAAAATGTATAAATTATTGTGTTGATGATTTCAAAAACTGATTTGAGCTTGAATTCTAGTAAGAGCAAGGGCTGCGCGATAACTGGATACGTACCAAAACGGCCGATAATTCTTTGAGATCGGATCATACTCAGCTCCCTAGCTAATATATTTTTTTTCACATTTTTCAAAATTTCATTATTCGTCGTGAAAACAGTGATTATTCAAAAATACACGTTCATTGAGCATGATGATTGACGGAGGAGGGAACTGGAGGTGGTAGAGAGGAAGAGGAGACGTCGACGATCTGATCTATCTCGTGCTGGTCCCGACAGTCGTTCGAAGAGTTCCAGCGACGTTCAGGCTTTATCTGAAAGTGTTATTTGAGCAGAAGAAGAATGGGGTCAATCAGGGGAACCGGAAGGAACATCACTTCCTACTCACCGTATCGTTCAAACTTTTCCGTCGCCGCCAAAAACAACCGAGTTGGCGGAAGAGACGACGATACTCTTCGTTGTATTTGGTCTGGAAATAGACGGATTCTCTCTTTCTCAAGTGTGCTCTTTTCCGAAACTCACGTTATAGAGCCCGTAAATGATCGGGTTCAGGCAGGAATTGCTCATTGCGAGCCAGTGCGAGAAGAAGAAGAGCAGGTTGATGTACTTCCATCCGTTGATCTCGGGTTTGAGTTCGTTGAGAAGCAGATATGTTTCGAGTGGGAACCAGCAGAGGGAGAAGCACGCGACGACGATGATGAGGGTGCGCATCAGCTGCGATAACTGAGACGTTGAGAGAATGGACATGACAACTACATGGGATCGAGAAGAGGAGGAGGAACTGAGGAGGATGGGTGCGGGGAGAACCGAAGGGAATGGAACATGAAGGGATGCTTATCAAAGTCATTTGAAGCCGTCTGGGCTCAGAATGTTCAGTGGAGCGCATTTGCTCTCCCCTTTGAAAGAAGTGCTAATTGAATTTGGAATGCATCAGATGTACTATCTCTCAAGAACCAAGCACCAAAGATGGGCTCTCTCCAGACTAGAAAAGTTCAGAAATCACTCAATAAAACTGTTAGAAACCAACTGAAAAAGAGTAATAAAGAGTGCAAGAAACTATCCAATCCATGCAGTCACTCCATACACTCACCTTCTGATTCGCCGTCTTCGTCTCGTCCACCTCCACCCGATTCTTGCTCATAGTCCAGATCTTCACAGCGATCATGGTATATGCCGTGTCAAGGATGACCATTGGAACGAAGTACTGGATGATGACAAGGTAGACGTTGTAGAACTTCCACCAACCAGCATCGGGGTACACTGGGAGACACTAAAATGGAACTGGGTGAGTCTCAATAGAGCGTATTTCCCTCACCTGCACAATAGTTGTCGAGTTGAAATCCTCGAATTCATAAGTGTTATGGAACAATCCATGGGGTAAAGAGACAATGACTGACATGATCCATATCAGGAGGACACATCGCTTTGCTGATTTCGGGCTCATCTGGGAGCATTTCGAGAAGAACATTGTTCGGAATTCGTGAACTGCAGAGGTGACGAGAGTGAAGACCGAGACGGTGAGAGCGACGGTTTCGACGTAGGGGACTATCCGGCAGAGGGGCCGCGGTAGGAACCATTCCTGGAAAACGAAAATGAATTTGCTTTTGCGAAATGGATGACTGTAGCAATACAGTTTGGCTGAAACTCGACAGAAGGGTAGGTAACATTCCCAATAGCTGAGATCCGAGCGCTTTTTCATGGGATAAGCTTCTGGTGACAGCTACATGCAAAGAAGTGCGCTGCCAGTTTTTGGACCAAATTTTATGTTGAAATCAGTAATTTTTCACGTAAAATGCTATCAATGGAGATCTCAATCCTAAAAACTGGCATCTGAGCGCACTTTTTTGCATGTCGCTGTCACCAGAAGCTTATCCTATGAAAAATCGCTCGGATCTCACGTATTGAGACCGTTACCTACCTTTCTGCCAAGTTTCAGCGAAATCTATCTATGTCACCCCACACGCTTCCCTCCCCCAATTCCCCTCACTTTTGTATCGCCCTTCAAATCACAACTCTGAACTGTTCTTCTCGTTTCTTGGTCCATCTCTTCTGTTATTGTTATTGGTGTCGGAACCCAACAAATTTTTGATTTATTTAGAGTCTAGACACAACATTCTCGTAGGAGAACACTCAAAAACTATACGCCCGCTTCCAATGATTTATTCCTTTTCCTCGCGTTCTTATTCATGTTTTCCCCGCTCGAAATGTTGCAGATATCTGTTCCCTTGTGGTCTTTTCCCCCAACTCGTTGGCTTCTTCGAAAAGATCAAAATGCATACGAAGACCTCCCTTCCGGGCCTGACGGCTCGGGTTTCAATGCGGATTTCCTTGTTTATGATTGCTTTCCGAATTATTGGAAATGAGAAAGAGAGAACGAACTGACTTGGAAGAGAGCCGCTTGGAATTTGAACGGGATGGCGAAGATTCCAGTGAAAAGGTCGGCGAATCCGAGGTTCAGGATGAAGTAGGTGGTTATCGATCGGACTCTGAAATGAAAGTTCATGAAGAAAAAGGAAGGATGTGTTACTGTAGGCCTGTTATCAGTTGATAATGGACTATTTCTTATCAACTTCAACCCCACCTCCGATCCTTCTCCCTAACCTTCAGAAACCCTTCCTCTTCATAGATTATGCTCAAGATTTCTGTTTTTCGTTATGTTGAAACAGCGTGTTTTGAGACACGGAAACCAGATACTCGTCTTCTTTTAACAAGCTGATAACCGTGAGAAAAGAAAGCACTGACTAGCAAAAACAAAGCGTTTAGTTCCTTGTTCGATGGAGCGCACTTGCTTACCTCAATTTGAAAAGTGTGATGTAGAGGACGAGAAGGTTGCCGACGACGGCCATGAAGGCGATGATCGCGTACAGCATGCACCATATTATCTGAAAATAAGGGCATTGTTAACGAATTCAACAAGAGCTTCCCCCAATGCCATGTCATTTCCCCTCTATTGCATTCATCGGTCTGAGAAAAAGTGAAAGTCATTTTACGTTTTGATGACGTGAGAAAGGTTTCACTTCTGGAGATTATGCACAAGAGGTGGCTATGGCTAATGAGGTGACAAAGAAGTGGGTTCATTGAAACAGTTTCTTTTCTAGGCTCAGAAAAGGCGCTCTACTGAAATACTACAGTTTTGAGAAAATGGCCTAGAAATCCGACGGCCAGCGTTACTTTCCATGAAGCAGACAGCAATCGACCTAGTATTTTGGATGTTCGATCCCTCGCCAAGTTCCTCTTCATCAGACAATTCCCCCTTTTTCAGCTTCTTCTTCTTTTTCTTTTTTCAGTCCTTCACCTCTAATCCGGGATAATTGTCTCCAAAACACCCAAATTACTCAGCAAGTCGTGTCCCTCCTAACCCTTTCTTGTCCCTGATCATCGAATCACAAAAAGAGTTGACCCATTTCGAAAAAGTGTACAATTTTAATGGATAGTGTATAGTCATTCAATTCTCTAAATGACACGGGCGGTTCCAAAAATAAGGATGAGCAGCTCATTGTTTTGCTTTTCTCATCTGCAGCAAAGGCTTTGTATTCAGAAGCGAAGGCGGATGACGTGATTTTGGAGTTAAATGAGGAAGACAAGAACTACATATATCCAACGATTGATTTACTGATAACTCGGTCAAAAATGATATCACTTTGAAACAGAAAAGTCTGGGAGTTTTTATCAGTTTCAAGAGTGTTGGAACACTGAACATATTCTCAAAACTCTTCAAAACACAGCTCAAGTGAGGTCAAAACACTCGGAGAGCAATTTCTGCGAAAATTGGAAAAATTGAGAGTTGAATCATAAATTCAAACGTCTCGATTCGAAAATAACAAGAACCTATTGAGGTGAACCTTTGAGGTTCGAAAACCAAGTACAATGAAAACATTCATGTGAGGAAGCATTGAAGCTATTTGATCTCAATTGATACTTGGGCTAAAGTTGAAACAGTTTTTGTTTTGTTTTGCCTAACATCCGCACCATTTTCTCATCTCATGTACTTTTGACCCGTTTTGAAAGAAGAAAAAACATTGTACTAATAGAACGTTTCAGAACATGAAAACAAAACATGTTCAGTTTCAAAGTGCCTAATTAGCAAAGTTCGCTTTAGAAAACAGTGATGGGACGAAGTAATCTCTGGAGTTTTAATTTCAGCCTTACCAAAAAGATAGACAAAATCAACATGAATTTTACCAAAAAGTGACTGTTTCGAAGATGTATCATCAGGCTTCTGATAATTTGGAATTTCTGGTTTCAGTGAAGTACATTTTCCTGTTTCTGAAGATGATCATTTCCCGGAACAGTCAACTAGAACTAATACTTTCGTCGAATTGCCAAAATTGAAAATCTTCCAATATTTTTGAAAAAAGCATAAATACCCACCAATTCAACAGGGCTCAACTCGTAAAACTCGGATTCGTCTTGACTCGTCGCTGTTGTCTCCAAAATGAACGTTGCGGTCGTCGGAAGAATTGTGATGTTGGCCACTTCCATTCCGTCAGAAGGCGTCAGAAGTGAATCTGCGTCGACGTCGTCGTCGTCGTCGTGGCGTTGCTGATGCTCGCCAAAAAAATGGGCGGAGCTTAGCGGAGAGCAATTAGGAGGACAAAAAACAACATGCGAGTGAGAGGAAGGAGAGAGAGAAGGAGGAGGAGGAGGTCCCCGCGCCGTTTATAATATTTCGCCCCTCTTGTTCTTTCTTTTCCGTCCGTTCGTTTCGCCTGCGAAAAAAAGAAAAGAAAGAAGAGGGAAATGGTAATTTGATTAGAACAATGGAGGAGCGAACACAACACTTTTGAAGAGATTGGCGCAAAAAGAAGGGAGGAAGGCGCTCCCGAGAGATGCGAAAACGGGCAATAACTCATCCCGAGCAGAGATGAGAAATCGCGATTCGTAAAGTAATCAGGACTCACTTCATTCTGATTTCTTGGAGGGTTCTGGAGGGTCCCGAGTTGGGTAAATGTCAGAAAACAAGTTTCTTGGGGTTTCGATGTGATGTTCTAAAGGGGAAGATGGGAAACTGTTGGTGCAACCAGTTCTTCGTTTTATGCTCGGATTTTTATAAATCTTATTATTCGTAAAATCTGAAATGCGTAGCTGGCCTAGGAATCCGTCGGCAAGGTCTCAAAGCGAAAAAAATGCGCATTCCGTGCTGCGCCTTTAAATAAGTTACGGTTTTCGCCGCAATCTACCGTAGTTTTTTCAAAGGCGCAGAACGAAACAAGCATTTTTTCGCTTCGAGACCTGGCGGCCGAATTCAACGGATTCCTAGGCCAGCTACGCATCTCAGATTTTACGCATAAAACAGTACTGCCAGGAGAAACAATAAAAGAATCGCAAGCGTGACTAATCTTCCGACTTATCAATTTTCAGAAACAGTATCAAAGCCGTAATGAGCAAGTGGAAACAAAACATTGCAAAATGTGACCTTGAAACTGATAACTACAGTACACGTGACCTACTTTCTTCTAATTATGGCAAACTCCGTTTCCTGTTTCAAGATATTGATATCAAAAAGAGCTTCTGCTTTTTGAAATGATTTGTTCAACGACTTTCAACCCAATCTGACTCCATTTTGTTGTCGCCATTTCATGTTTTCATGAATTTTTTCGAGAGAGAAATCCCGCTTTCGTCATACGAAAACAGTCTGTCTCGAAGAAGGCTTCTTTTCGGAAAAAAAACACGATGATCAGATGTTGAATTTTTGAGAGATATGGGGAAAGATTCTTGTTATTTTGGTTGGGGAAAAGTTCGAAATGGATGGGAGCAGAAGTTGGATGAAAGGGGGGGGGGGAAGAAGTTGTTGTGAGTACAAGGTAGAAGAAATGATGATGGTGATATGATAAAGATGTTTGTATTGATAAGGTAATGAGAACTACTGTTTCAGAAGGAGTTCTTGAAACGAAAGCTGAAATTAGTACAGTGCGTCTTGGTATTGAGTGACAAGAAAAAATTACGGCTTCTGGGCAAGTTTTAGTCACCTAAAAACGGCTGAGAATACATTTTCGTGGCGAGACCCAAGAAGAGATCCCACTTCTAGAAGTTCAGATGATGACGTGACATTGAGAAGTTCCCGTGTTCGCCTACCAATTGCCCCCGAACTCTTACTCGATTGCCACAGAAATCATGGGAAAACGATGAATTATTCATCTCTTTCCCATCTTTCCACATCAAAAGAACCCACAAAAAAGAGCCGAAAAGGACTAAAAACCAGTTGGAAACAAAAAAAACCCGATTTGTATCAGAAAGCCATTAGAAAAATGTTGCAATGAGTGGGAAGGGATCGTTTTCGGCACGTTTTTAGGCGGAAATTGGACAAAGTTGCTTGCAAATTCGTTTTTACGGTTCCCAAGGGGAAACGGCACAAAATGATTGAAAACGGAGGAGGGGGAGCACGTGGGGAGGATTCTGAATCCAATTCTGAATATTGGAAACGGATACTGGAAGGGATCGGGGAGGGGCTAGACATGGCTGGAAATCCATTTCGGAAGCCAATTTTCACACATTTGCAATGGAGAAACTGAACGAAAGTTCCAGTTGAAGTGATGGTTTTTGGAAC
Organism: Caenorhabditis becei; assembly: GCA_900536315.3. NCBI lineage: Eukaryota > Metazoa > Nematoda > Chromadorea > Rhabditida > Rhabditidae > Caenorhabditis > Caenorhabditis becei. The sequence continues at coordinate 18,980 of LR539677.1, forward strand.
AGGAACATCTCCGAAATGCAGTTATCGTAACCGAAATCAAAGTTTTCTGATTCAAGTATTTGTCATTCCCATGTCCTACACGTCTTTTCCAATCACATCCTGTGTTAACTTCTGATTTTCTATCACTTCTAACAAGGAGAACTTCTGTCTGGCTTGTCAATAACGTTTTGTGCTACTACAACTGAACTCGTGTTTTTCAAGTCGGGACATGTGTGCCCGGTACAAAAATAGTGGCGGAATCATAAAAAATAACGAAGAACAGACAGAGAAGCTTTTGATTTTCGGATTTCGGGGATTCTAGAACTGATAATGAGTGATAATTGTCAAGGACTCTAGTGATGCATATTACGAAAATGAGTATCATATGTCAGGAAGCCGAGGTGTCAAGATTTGAAACAAGTGACACTGGAAAAGTGTAAGGAGACCAAGGATTGAAGCACATCACAAGTTGAGAACATGAGATATCGCGCGCCAATTTGGAATTTCGTATTATTGGTGGCGAGTCACTCGATGGGTCTCGCCACGAAAATGGTTTCTGGCTGAAATACGGCTTCTGGACAAAACTTTGACACTTTTTCTGATGGAAATGGGTAAGATGACGTGAATTCCATCATTTCCAGCCAAATTTCAGCAGTTTTGACCGATTTTTAGTAAAAATGAGATGTTTTTGGTAAAAAGCGACAACATACCCAAAAATTCATGTTTTTGTACTGAAATTTGGTTGGAATTGATTGCAGACACGCTTTTGTACCCATTTTGATCAGAAAAAGTGAAAAAACCTTGTCTAGAAGCCGCATTACAGCCAGTCATCATTTTCGTGGCGGGACCCCCGCGGGACGGCAATAATAGCAACAGAGCGCTTTTGCATTGACAGCTGCTTCCCAGTATATAGTTTTTGAAACAGTACACTAGAGCACACTTGCACCGGATAATTTGCAAAGTCGAAAGATTTTTTCCGAATGGCTCGAGAACGATTTTCGTGAAGAACATCTGTGTATTCTCTGGTTTATTACTCTCGAGTCATATGTTTTTCGGCGGTTTATGACGTGGCAGCTGTGTGTGCAAAACGTTTCTGGTTGTTCTTTATGAAAACTCTGTGGAAATGAAAAGTGTGTGCAGAAATACATATGAGGAGAGACGAAATTAGGGGGGTACAGTAATCATAGAAGGGGTTAGAAGAAGACATCTGGAGCAAGGGACCACATTTGAATGTACCAAGAATCAGAAGAGACGTTGGATGATATTGAGGAGAGAGAGTGCAAGAAGAAGTGATGAAGAATTAGGAGCAAGACGGGGGAGAGAAGATGACCCGTAGAGGCAGAAGGGAAGCGGGCACTACTGCTGCTGGTTGAGCACGACGCCGCGGTACGGTCCCTGCATCTTCAGATACTGTATCACGAGACTCGGACCGCCGGCAGTGATCTCTGGAGGGATCTGGGAGAGCGGAGAGTTCTCGATGGACATGATCTCCAGGGATTGGCAGAGGGCGAGTTCGAAGGGCAGGTTGTGCAGAGAGGAGTTGTCGTTGAGGTACAGAGACTTCAGAGAGTCGAGGTGACCTGGAAATGGAATGAAATTGGAAGATTTGGGAGATGGTGCAAGTTATAAGAATTTTAGAAGTTCCGACAAGGGAAAAGGGACTTTGTTGGTTTTTGATGAAACTTGGCTGCCCTATGGATCTATTGAAACGAATCTGAGGTACCTAGCGAAGCGAAAAAAGTACGCATGGAAAGCTGGGAATCACGGTGTTTTGAGATTTATGCCAAACTCTATGGTTAAGGTTCGAAACATGAAGCATCTCCAGTGAAGCAGTAATCGCTCTGTGTTTACTCACCAATTTCCTCTGGGATCGCCGTCAGGTTATTCTCTCCCAATCGCAGGTCTTGAAGTGAGCACAAGTTCCCGATTGATCGTGGCAAAGTGACAATCTTGTTGGATTGAACCCACAGTTTTGTGAGGTGTTGCAGGAATCCTGGAAGACAGATCATTATGCGTGCCACGTGGAATCCCTTACCAATCTCCGTGGGCACTGTCTCCAGATCATTCTCCTCGAGATCCAGCTCTCGAAGTTTCTTGAGATTTCCAATTTGATTCGGAAGTTTCTTGAGTTGATTGTTGGAAAGAACGAGTATCTCCAAGTTGACCAGTTTCTCAATGTCTTCCGGAAGTACTTTTAGCTGATTAGTTGACAGATTCAACTCGGTTATTGAGGTCCATGAGCCCATATCTGAAAAAAAGTACCGTTTCAGAGAGAACAGGAAACTTCCGAAAAACACTCACCCAAAGGCAGCGAAACCAGTTCGTTCTCCTTCAAATTCAACTTTGTCAGTCTAGTAGCCTTCGAGAAAATGCCAATTGGGATCTTGGAAATCTGATTGTGTTCCATGTTGATAGTGACGGTCGAGACGAATTGTTGGGGTCCGCCGGCTGGGAAAGCGGACAGTTCATTGCGGGAAAGGTTGACCGTGTGGATTTTGGGCAGCATTGTAAGCAGGTTGGGCTGAAAAACAAGGGAGTTTGGAAGTGAGGAAAGGGTTCGAGAGGATGATTCTGTTTCAAATGGAACATACATCTAGGTTTAGTGAGAATCGACACTAGAGTGTTGATAATGACAAAATTATGAATTTCATGTCAGTTGAAATGTTTTTCTTTCGGTTTCAACAGTAACAGAAAACAATCATTCTTCCCCATTCACATGGTTCAAGGACGATTGGCGTTGCATTTTCAAAAGGCTACATTTCAGAAAAACTATCAGTTGATAATGTTTGCAAATACCTGTTCCATTCGCAAGGAAAAACCGAACTTCACAGAATCAGCAGTTCCTGTTGGATTGTCTATCCAGGATAATACAAGAATGTCTAAATAGGGACAGAGAACAAGTGTATACTGTTTCAAGTGAAGCAGGAATTCTGAGAACAGTTTTGGGAGACCAATAACAAACTCTGACGACTTTTTCCATGAAATAACTATTTTCAGTTTCAATGTGTCCTAATCAGGAAACCCGATGGATTTGGTGCTCAATTCTGTGTTCACTCACCGGCAACAATTGCAAATGATTGCTCTCGACAATGAACTCCTCCAACTGCTGGCAGTTCTCGAGTTCACTCGGAATGCATCGGATCTTGTTGTACCGTATGCCTATCCGCACCAAATTTGTCAACTGTCCGATGGAGTACGGTAGCTCCGAAAGATCATTGTGCTGGAGGTCCAACTGGGTCAGTGAGTGACACTCTCCGATCTCTTCTGGGACACGGGTCAGATGGTTGTACGAGACGAGGCACACCACCAGAGAAGACAGTTTCCCGATGGCCGATGGCAGCTCTCGGATCTTATTCTCTCGCACATCCAGCATTTTCAATCTGAAACCACACTTCAGTGGGGCGCACTTGCATCTCTCAAACTCACTTGTGCAAGTTCCCGATCTGCTCATCAACAGCAACAATTCTATTGTACCTCAACCAGAGAGTCTCGAGTGATGTGATCTTGTAGATGACCGAAGGCACCTCCGTCAACTTGTTATGCCTCAAGTCGAGAGTCTCCAGACTTTCCAGAGAAGCCAACGAGTCCGGAAGAGAGGAAAGCGCATTTTCAGAGAGTCCAAGCTTTTTCAGATTGACGAGTTGGCCGATTTCAGTTGGTAGGCAGGTGAGTTTGTTCTGGAAAAAGAATGGGGACTTATTGAAACAGCGAACATTAGTAAAATGGGTGGCAAAATGGAAAAGTACTGAAATTTTGCGAATTCTGTTCTTTTTCTGAAAAATGTCATGTTTTACAGTTAATTTTCCCTTTGATCCACTAGTTCTTGAATAGAAAATTTAGCTTCCAAAACCTTTCTTCAAATTACCAGATATCACTGATATCCCTCTTATCACTGCCCCCGGAAACAGTTTCCCTTATGATAAGGGCCTTATCAAACTGATAATCAAATGCGCATTTCGAATCCGCCTCCACAAATGTTTCCGTTATTGATAACGAAATTGACACGGAAAAAACGGGTTCCCGACACGAAAGAAGGAGTTATTCGCATTTCCGGTCGTCATAAATTATCAAAGAAAACATGCGAAGATGTCAGTGATAAGAGACGCCTACACAAGAGGAAATTCGCACTTTTTCTGCATTTTTCAGTTCAAAATGCTGTTTACAAATGTCATAGTGACATCAACTGATAACTGATTTCGCAATCACCTTGTACAAGAACAATTCAGTGAGCTGTGTGAGGTCCTTAATTGGGGATGGGATGCTGGTGATGTCGATGGAACTCAAGTCGAGACGTTGGTCCTGGGCTTCTTTGCATTTTTGGAATTCTTTGAGAAGGTCCTGGAAAACGGAAAGATTATGGGGAACATGGGGGAAAATGGGGGGTTTTGGGTGGATTTGATTGGTTTTGGTGAGATTTTGTTCATTTGTTTTTTACTTACTTGTCTTTTTCATTTTTATTAGAATTGATTCACAAATCGTACGGATAGAATCGGTATAATTCTGGTTCCCAAAATAATGAAAACCACCGGAAACAGAGAACTTTTTTTCACATTTTTTAAAATTTCAAACCAAATTCAAAAGTTTCGTATTTTCGCCGTCCCGCGGCGACTCACCTGATGGGTCTCGCCACGAAAATGGTTACTGGCTGAAATACGACTTCTGGACAGGTTTCGACACTTTTTCTGATGAAAACGGGTGAAAATAGGAGAACTTGGCCATTTCCAACCAACTTCCAGCGGTTTCCCCGTTTTTTCGGGGGAAACGAGGTGTTTTCCGAGAGAACAACCAAAAAAACCCAAAATGATGTAATTTTCGGGAAAAATAGGTGGGTCCTGCAAAAAATTTATGGGAACACTGTTTTCTTACGCGTTTTCATTGGAAAAAGTGTCAAAACCTTGTCCAAAAGCTGTATTTGAGCCAGAAATCATTTTCGTGGCGAGACCCACCAGGTGACTTACCGCGGGACGGCAATAATGAAAGAATTTAAAAAATATCAAATTCTTTGTATTGTTTGATATGATTTTTGAACTTGACAACTTGAAAGTTTCCTGGAACTGAAAGAAAATTCGTTGAAATTCGTAAGTTCTCAATAAGTTTCGAAACAGATTGAGGTACTGTTGAGATGTTCCCGATTTCTAAACCCATTGAAACCGATTTAATCTTTCCGAACCTTTCTTGGCCGTTCGAAACCGCTTCCACCGCTTCCGCCGACCGAGTTGGAGCCCTTCTCGGACAGCGAATGCCTAGTTTTGTTGCGCGCAAAGTTGGAGAGTCTTCCGACGATTCCGCCGGGACTCTTGGAGCGGGACGTCTCCTTGGCGGGCCGGAACTCGAACTCCTTCGTCTCCATTCGCGTCGCCTTGAGACACAGTGCCAGAGCGTCCGGGAGTCGGGCCGATGAGACGCTTTTGTTGCCGTGCGACGACTGATCCAGGGTCTGGTTACACAGGAATACAAGATGCAAGTGGGGAGGGGAAGGACGGAGTGATAAGTGGCAACTGATAAGGAAAGGGACGTTGATGTGTGGAGAGAGAGAGTGACCGACCGGACGTAGGGATCACGAGACGCAGACGCAACGAGAAGAGGAAATTGGGGAGGAGAAGAAGAAGCTGGCGATGCTTCTCGGCTCCTCCAGAATTTATTTCATGTGGTCTGATGTGTAAATGAGTGGAAGAAAACGAAATATCCGATAGAGCTGCAGAGCCGATAAAAACGGCGAGACGCAGGTGGCGGAGCGAAACGAAAAGGTTTTGGGGGAAACGTTTCGAGGAGAAGAACTAATCGCGATGTGTGGTGATCTTTGAGGATTAGGCAAAACTACTGCCGATTTTTGAAATTTATGATGTGTGGTCGGGACTATTTCGGTTTACTGCTTCAAGATTTCAAGGAAAGTTGAGTGATCAGATGAGTTGGTGATGATTGGATTTGAGTTTTGTCTGAACATAGACAGCAAAAACAGTATTAATGGAAAATAATGAGTATTCCCATGGCTTGCGGAACATGAAGAGTAAGAAAGCGGTTTTACAATTGGAAACTGTCGAAATTTCCAGTTTCAAGATTTCTCTAATTCGACTTGCCACTACGTGGACTTGGCAGGAATCGCTAAACTTACTGAAAGACTACCGGGATTTCGGAGCATCGTAGCCGACTTGTCAACTTTTGTATTTGGTGGATTTTATAAACTTTTTGACTTTTCATTCAATTTTTCAAAAACTTTCCGTTTAACGAATTCCCGAAATCAACCTTACGAAATAACCGATTCAATTCCTTCATTGAATCCCCCGGCCAGTCTCATAACTCTTCTCCCAATTTCAATTTCTCCAAAAACTAATTTCCAAGTTGACAAAGAATGCGAGAAAAAATTCGAAAAGGACAGTGAAAAATGGCGGGCGAATGTGTAACACCCACCCTTCACACACACAACGAGTAGAGAATGAGTCATTTGGGGAAGAGAGAGAGATCCCACCCGAATCAACAGTTTCATATCACCGCCTTATCACACATTGTTTTCGCGATGTTTGGGGGAAACGTGATATTTCGAGTGATATGAGATTGTCTGGGAATTTACTAGACTATTTCTTATTTCGGGAAAAGACACACGAGAGGAGTATTACTTTTTCAGAAAAAATTGAACTCTATAGGAAAACCTGAAACTGATATTTGTTGATTCTGCAGGTATTCGGGAACTGAAATTTAATTGTCGTCAATTACGGTGTCAAGTCCGCAATGACAGTGAGCCTCACGCAAAGATAGCTACCGTAACCCCAAAAAAAAGCTGAATTTCACGAAAAATACGATTTGCAGGCTCAAAATTGAAAAAAAAGAAGTTTCCCTCTGTGATTTTTGAGCTTTTCCTCTGACCTTTTCCCTATGAATTTCTAGTTATTTTTGGGAAAATGAATGAGTAAATGGGAGGTTGTTGATTCGTATGCAAATGAGTCTGGAACCTGATCATCGTCCACTTTCTGCAGCAATCAGAACAAATGGATAGACGAAGGAGAAGCGGGTGTTTGACACAGCCGAAACGAGCGGGATATCTGGGTTGACCGGATTATACAGACCCGCGAGAGAGTGTGCTGATGAGAGAGACACAGACGGCGAGAGAGGAACAGATTGCTGCGAAGGGGAATGAAATGGTGGAGGGGGGGACTGTGTTGTTTTGAAGGTGAATTAGAAAATGATATGATGCGGAAGAGAGAATGTTTCGGATTTTTGAAAATTAGATTTTGTGATTTATTAGGTCTAATTAGGCCGACTGTTTATCACTTTGTGGTGTTTTTGAAAGAGAGAAGAACCGGATTTTAGAGGGGAACTTTTTCAGAAAAATAGGGAAGATTCTGGGAGTTTTTGGAGTTTTTTGCTGTTTCAAGATGATTTCTTTTTAAATTATAGGGTGCTTCCAATTATTGATTCCTTGTTCGCGCAAACTACAGTAATCTAACCCTCGAAATTTGCATTTCCGCATTTTCTCAAAAAAAAAAGAAAAGAAAATCAAGCAAAAACTAGAGTTTGTCAATATAATATTTTCTGTTTCATTTTTATGTTTTCTATCAAATTCTACTGAATTTTGCTGATTCAATTGACTTTTTGGCAGTCATTTTCTCTTTCGCAAAAAATCTACAAAAATTTCAAATTTGTCGTCATTTCTTGGGTTTTGGTGGGCGGCGCCGTGACGGTGTTCACGGACTTGCGCGCTATTTTGAAAAATGATTTTTTTTTTCTCGATTGAAGAGGTGCAACAACTAACTTCCCGGAAATTTCAGAAGAAAAAGGAGGGTAACAGGAAAAATTGTTTTCAAAAAGGAAAAAATAGGGAGAGATGAGAAATTCGATAGTAAAAGTGGGATGAAAAATGAAAAAGTCTTGGAGAAGCGCTCACACGAAGAAAAAGTCAAAACTCTCTCGATAAAATTTTGATGTCCGACGACGTCTTCTGCTTCTTCTTCTTCTTCGTTTTTCGTTCACAAACTCGAAGGGGACCCCCATAGAAAAACGGGAAGGGGGCGAAAGCTTCTTTTGTGAAGAGAGGCGCATTTCTCGCTCCTTCTGCTCGTTTCCCAATCAAATTCTCATCTCTGCCCCATTGTCAACTTGTTTTGTTTTCTTTTTTCTCGTCTTTTCCAACGCAAAGAAGACACAGAAAAGAAGGGAATTGGGGGCGAGAAATCTCGGCTCGAGAGGCTACTACTCAACCCCCTTTTTTGATGGATTTCGTGTAAAAAACTGGGAAGGAAAAGAGGCATTTTGTTGACTTTGAACCAGTGAAACTGTGCACACAGAACCGAGCATCACATGTTTAGAGCATCATGTTTGAGGAACGGATAACTGATAACGGGGGCTGTTATCAGTGATTTCTGGGGACACAAATTAGGCTTGGTCGGAACCGGAAGAACAAAATATATATATTTCTGTTCCATCACTTCCACTTTTCAAAATCTTCAGAAAATCCTTCAATGTCTCAGGTCCCTAACGATGTGCTATTCAATTTCTCACTGGAGCGCACTTTCCTCTTTCTCAAAAAATGAAATAAAACGTCGTGTGACTCTTGACTCCTTATTCCGCCTCCTCCGTCATAAAATAAAGAAAATCCAATCAAAAATGAGAAAAAAGGCGAAGAAATCCAATTTCCCGGCTTGAAACGATCAAAAGCCGTGTTGAAAATGGCAAAAACCACTAGAAGGACGGGTGGAAAAGCTATCAATTTTGAAAATTCCGGTTCGCTGGGTGGCTTATATCTTTCGTGCATTAGTAATTCGAGATTTCGTTGAGCTGTCTGCGTCTCCACTGGCTCGAATGATGTCTCGTTTTCGAAAGAAACAGTTGTAGTGAAAAAGAACAGAAACTTCCGAGTGATAGGAAACTGTTTGCAACGAAAAATCGGAAGAGAATGGCGATGGAAACCGGCGAAAAAACGAGAAGAAACGGGAAAAAAGAGAGATATTTGTGAAGGTCAAACCCCAATTTCCGATTGTCATCTTTACTATTATTAAACGACAAATTCTGTGTGTCTGTCCGTAAGTTTGTATGTCCGCGGCCGTATCTCAGCAACTAGAAGA
>LR539677.1:44307-118763 GCA_900536315.3 Caenorhabditis becei
GAGCACCAGTGATGAAATCACTCCGGCAATCGACCCGATATTCAACTTCACCAACTCTCCAATGGACTTCACTCAAATGCCCGGCTTCAACCCACAAATGGTCCCACCGGCAGTCGTGCCTCCAAAGTCCGGAATCAACGTGGCACTGGTCGCCGTCGTGCTTGGGCTGCTCTCCCGTGCTATCATGCTCTTCTCCGGACCCATCAACATCGGAATCCTCTGGGCCATCTTCTACGTGTCTCTCGTCTCGAGATTCTCCGCTGCCGGACTCAACAATCAGACGAGGAACGAACTCGCCGCAGTTTTCCAGGCGATGGGAAATGGGAACACTTTTGAGAAAATAAGTGAGTTTATACTGTTCTCAGCTGGTTTCCATCATAACTTTGCAATTTCAGTGAACGCCGGCTTCATGCTCATCGAGTTCATCCAAACAACCGTCACCTTCGCCGCCAGCTTCCTCCTCGCCCATCTCCTACTCGAAGTCTACGATCTTTCCGCCGATTACCAACTTGTTTATTAATTATTTTTATAATAACGGGTCAATCAATAAATTATTTCATCTAGTTCCTCTTTCGCCGAAACAATAATTCCCAAAGCCTCTGATTGTGAGTGAAGGGGGAACATTGTGAAGATCAAAGGTGACCGTGACACTGATAAGAGGGAAATGGTGATAAGAATAGACACTGAAGTTGGGCGAGAAGACTTGATTCAGTCTGAAAAATGAGCCGCGAACTGGTGGTTCTGCTGGTTTTGGGGCTCGTCGCTGCGGCAAATGGTGAGTTTCTTGGGGGTTATTGGGGTAGATTTCCGAGAAAATGATCGAAAAAAGCGGATTTTTGTTTTTCTGTACAAGCGTTTGTTCCGAAACGCGTAGAGTTTGGTATACGGGGAAACATTGTTTTCACAAGTAAAAATGACAGAGGAATTAGACATTAGTAAAAAAAGTAGTGTTCTGTATTGATGTATAGTTGAAACTGTCAGTTTTTCCGCGAATTTTAAAAATTTCACTGTAAAACCTCTTTTTTTTCAGCGGCCTACTCGGACTCGTTCGTTCGGAAGTACTTCCCGACGATCTTCGCCTCGACCGAAGCTCCCGACGCTTCGTTGTGCCTTGATAAGGTGTTCTCGAACTATGAGGTAATACCATGACAAACCCTTCTTCCTATCGCCTCTTTTTCAGTTGCGAAAGCACATAAAAGTGGTGTGCGACGAGGCAGACGGTCTCGACACGTGCTCCGGACTGTCATTCGCGTCGCACGACGATCAAGCGATTGTGCTGGCGTTTAGGTGATAAGGTGATAAGAGAAGAAAGGGAACTTTGTCGTTTTTAGAGGAACCTATGGAAAACTCCAGTTGCTGGTTGAATCGGATGAGTTGATGACGAAGAATAAGACGGCTTGGTATGGAGGGGGAAATGTCGGTTTCTACTTTGCCCGTGCGTTCAATTTGATATGGAACAGTGGGATGAAGGATGACTTCAACACGCTCTCGCACAAGTATCCGAACTATGAGATTTGGGTAGGAGACTCTGGAAGTGCGCTCTAACGAACTAGACGTTCAGGTCGGTGGTCATTCTCTCGGTGGCTCCATGGCTGCCCTCGCCGCCAACTACCTCGTCTCGAACCGTCTCGCCAGCTCTTCCAACCTCAAAATGATCACTTTCGGAGAGCCGAGAACTGGTGACAAGGCATTCGCAGACACGCATGACCAATTGGTTCCCTACTCGTACCGTGTCATTCACAAGAGAGACATTGTCCCGCATGTGCCTCTCAACGGAATGAAAGAGTTCCACCATCACAAATCGGAAGTGTGGTACAACAACGACATGTCGACTGCAGACTTCAAGGAATGCGATGCTCAGGAGAGCGTGTTCTGCTCGGATTCACATCTGGATCTTATGATTGCCGATCATCATCGCTACTTTGGAATGTTCATGTCGTTCTATGGAAGAAGAAATTGTACCGGAGATCCGGCGAATTGAATTGAATTTGAATGAAAAATTGTCATAAAGAGCATCGAAACACATCAATAACTTGTTCTTCCTTATTCTTTTTCATCCTCTTCCGATTTCAGCTTTCAAACCTTGCAACAAACTTGATTCTCCTCAAGATTTGTAATCGAGTAGCCCAAGAAAAGAGTAATCAGATGCACCAAGTTATCCCTTCTGACACCCTGGGGAAGAAATGAACAGTCTTCTTTATTCCACTCAAATCACTCCAAGACCATAACTCGCTTCAAACTCAACTTTGATAGTCAACTCACCAAAAAATCGAGTGCCATCTACAAAAAGGCTTTTATTACGTCAGCTGTCGGTAACGTCCCTCAATGGTCCGTTTACCCAAGTAACCAACGCAAAAACAACAAATTGTTATGTTTTGGGAACAGGAGCCGACGGTGCAACATGGGGAAAGAGATGAGGAGAAGGAAACTTGAGACGAAGCGGTCAACTTTTTGGAGAAAGAGATCGGAGCCAGAGAAGATTGCCATTGCCTGCTGAAAAATTGAAGCTATCGTCACATTAACTCTATCATTATTCCCTTCCTAACTCCCTCTTTTCGGCATCCCCTGTAACCGTAACCTTCGCTTCGAGACCCGTCGGAAACGCGAGTCCGTTGCGTAATCCCAAAAAGGGAAATCTAATATTTGCGCTGCTGTTCGTGGTCCTGCCAGTCATTCCACCAGTGGCACTCAAAGATGATAAGGCGGATGACTCATTGTATCCCAGCGTGCAGCTTGCAAGTGATACATCTCTTTCTGAATCCTGGCCCTTCTCTCTCGGATTGTAAATCGTCTTGCTCTAATGAAACCCCTCCTTCGTCTTTTTTTCGATCCCTCTGCTTCTCATGCCTCTCTCGGATCGCTTCACTATCTCATCCCGTCTTCCGCCGCCAGAACTACCCAGTATCATCTCTCGGAGAGGTCATCCCAACCAAAGAGTGCATCGGAAGCAGAGACGCAGACAAAGATGCCGGTGGAGCATCGGGCCGATCGGCCGGGTCAGAGGGCGGCGGACCGAGAGAGAACCAACACTGCGAGGGGGCAGAGACAAACTTATCTGTGGCTAGTTGTGTCTGCTGGGACCCTCGAGACGTGTCTGTTTGTACAAAACTGACCCCCTGTGAGCCTAGTAGTCTAACCTGTTCTCTGGGTACACACGGCCACTTGGCCCATGTCCAATTCTCTCCTTCTCTCTACATTATCACTTTCGATTATTATCATTCATTATGTGTTTGTGTTCTCGGCAATCACTTCGGCTACGAACGCCGCGCAACTTGTACACAAACTTTGTTCTGATTCGGAGAAAACGGCAGACAAGTTGTACTTTTCAACTGATTTCAAAGAGTCTCGGAGAAATTGGAGGCGATTTTGTACAAAAAATTTTCGAAAATTTTTGGAAATTTTGAAACAGATTTTTCAAATTGAAAATTTTTAGAGAACTTCATGAATTTGGATAGTTTTTCTGGCATGAGAACACTTTTTTTCTACAATTTTATATCGTTAAGCTTGAAAATTTCGGTTTTATTTATTGCAATGGGCTCATTTTTTAACTGGAAATTTTTTATTTTTAACTACTTTTCGGGATGAAACACTGTTCTGTTTTTCACCCGATCTTTCAAGTTTCATAGTTGAAACTGGAAACATTTTGAAACTCTACAGTTTTCGATTTTACCAAGCAATGATCGCGGTCTAACTAATAACTTCCACATCTCCGAATACCAAAACTTCCTGAAACAGTCACCTTTTTTACCCCCCGTCTCCCCCTCTAAACCTCTCTTTCCCTCTTCCAAAATTCCCGCCAGAAGACCTTGACTGATTATGATTCGCGATCAGTGATAACTGATAACGAACGTCTTCCCCTGTCCCTTCTCTCCTTCTTTTTCTCTCCGTTCACCAGACATCCAATTGTAAATGTGTACTACAGTCCCCTTCCATCCCTCCTATTCCAGTGCTCCAAAAAAAAACACAGCTGTTCAGCAGACACCCTGTTGGAAATTACGCATTATGGGACAGTTTTATGACGGTTTCGTATGTCTGGAATGACGTCATTAGGGCCCATTTATTACGGTACTTGAGGGTTCAGATTCTGGAAAAATGAGTGATATTCAGTTTCAAGTAGGTAATGGGATTTGGTGAGAAGGAGATTAGGATCAGTTGATCGATTGGTGCCAGGGTTTTATTCCCAATTTCATGAAGTTTTTAAAAATTGCGTAGCTAGCAAGTTATTTTTTGTTTTATCTACTCAATATCAGCATTACAATAACTCAAGGTTCGATACACCTCTTTTTTGCTTCAAAATTTCAGCTTCCGTTATTTTCAGTAAATTTCTGTTTCACGAATACATGAAATTGAGAGTATGAATCGAATTTACGATCACTTGAACGTAATGTAACAAAATGTGACTGAAATCGTTTTCAAGTATCTTAGCCCCAAATTCGTTATCCTATCATATTCCCTTATGATAAAGTTAAGATAAGAGATCCAAAACCGAAGAATAGACTCTTCTCTTTCGAGCCATCTATTTCCATGTTTACTCTCAATTCTCCCAAAATATGATGCGCCTTCAAAAAATGAAACTTCGCAGCTCCTCAATTCTAACTTTCTCTGTTTCTTGTCCATTATGTGAAAAGTTTCGAATTTCCCAAAGACAGTACATCTTTTCTATGTCTTGAAAGCTTCTTTCCAATTAGTATTCACTGCTTCATCAGTGTCACAAAAATTCTAATTTTCTGTGTGAAAGTGATGTGATGAGACGCTAGGATCTGAGTCTAAGTACCTGTTTCAAAATCTCCACATTACCAGAATACTGTTCAATGAACAATCCGTACTGTTTAGTGACATTTTCAGCTCTCACTTTCTATTTCACAACTGATACATTCGAGAAGAGAAGCCTTCACCCCACCTGCTCCCTCATAATTTCCAGCCCCTCTCCCCGTTTCCCCATTTGTCATCCGTACCATCCCGTTGCCCAACACGTGTGCTCCATCTGGCCGACCCCTTGCACTTTCCACCAGAACCCAGTCGGGGCCCCTTCTCTCCGCATCGGCCGTCGACATTTGTTGCACATCCAATAAAAAATTCGAGTCGCTCGGAGAGAGTGTCTCCCCCGTCATTTGGCGTGCCTGGTTGAGGTCACCTTCGGCAGAGGCCCTGGATTCATTCCAATCATATACTGATATGCTATTGATAAGCCTCTAACCGTAACTTGTTCCTTTCCTTCTCTCTTTCTCTTATTCCCAATTCTAAAATGCCCTGTTTCAGGTAGAATATCCAAAATCCTCAACTCCATCACGACTCGCAGCACCTCAAAATGTTGCGACCGTTTTGGATAGGGCTTGCCCTCATAATCGCCCTCTCCACCGCCCAATCGCCCCAACAACAAAGCGAAGATCGGTGTCAGGACCGATCCTGCTACCCGATCACTGGAAACTTGCTCATCGGTCGAAAGAGTCAACTGAAGGCCTCGTCGACATGCGGATCCCAGGGACGCCAGCGATTCTGTATTGTTTCCCATTTGGAGGAACAGACAAAGTGCTTCTACTGTGACTCGCGCACCGAATGGAAGCCCCAGAGAGAGCCGTACCGATTGAGTCATCGGTGAGTTGGAAGGGGAGAGTGTAATAGTGCGATCGATTGGGAGAAGAGACGGGGCAAGGGGAATTGATTAATAGGCCGCAGCATCAGGGTGCCCTCTTTTTGAGAAATAGAGCTTTGATCCGACTGATTTCTAGAAAAAGAGAAGGATGACGAAGATTGAAGGGAAGTCCCCAAGCACTTTTACAAGAATTAGGTCAAAGAGCTAGAAGATGAACCGTGCGTGAACAATATAGTAACGGGATTGTTGGCGACTTTGTGCAGAGTTTGAAATAGTGAACAAAAAATTTGGGAACTGAGAGAATTGACTAGTTTAGAAGTGGAAAGTCTGTTCAGTAAATGAATGTCGCAGCTTGTCGAGCCTTATCTTTTTAGTTTTGTTGAAACAGTGAAGAATTGCAGAGAACCTAAAACGGGAAAAACGGAGTCCTTGAAATTTTATGCGTTTTCTGAAACTGTAAACATTTGGTAACTGCGCTCTAATGGAAATTGGGTATTTAGAGAGGCTTTACAGTCTACTAGTGTTGAAACTTGCAACGTTTTCATACCAGTTCTTGTTGAAACAGAAAAACTCTACAATAGGGACAGTTAACGGAAACAACCGGGAACTTACAATTTTATTTTGATTTTGAAACTGAAAATGAATAAGTTTGTAACTGCGCTCTAATGAGATAGCTTATTGTAAATAGAAGACTTCGTAAACTGCATTCAAGAATTAGCTAAAGCTAAGCAGACTAGCTCACACTTGTACCCCTATACATCTATGCTCTTCTTGAAACAGAACTTTTCTCTTTCCAGAATAGAAAATGTGGTCACTGAAGTCATGGATGACAAGAACCGAAACTGGTGGCAATCCGAAAACGGAGTTCAGAACGCCACGATCCAACTCGACCTGGAAGCCGAATTCCACTTTACCCATCTTATCATGACTTTCAAATCGTTCCGCCCCGCCGCCATGATCATCGAAAGATCCGCTGATTTTGGAAAGACCTGGCAGGTGTACAGATACTTTGCCTACGACTGTGACAGCAGTTTCCCCGGAATCCCGGAGGGACCGCCGAAGAAGCACACTGACGTCATCTGTACTTCGCAGTATTCTGACGTGGCACCGTCGACCGGAGGAGAAATTGTGTACAAGGTGATCTCGCCGCACATTGTCACAGAGAATCCGTATGCTGATGAGATCGCGACGCTTCTGAAGATCACGAATCTGAGATTCAACTTCACAAAGCTTCACACCCTTGGAGACGATCTTCTCGATTACAGGTACCTCTCAATTGACCCTGCTTCCTCTTCATCTTTTCCATTTTCAGACCAGAAATCGACGAGAAGTACTACTATGCCATCTACGAGATCGTCGTCCGTGGTTCCTGCTCTTGCTACGGACACGCCTCCAGATGCATCCCAATCGACCCGAATGTCTCCCCGAATACCGTAATGGAACGTGCGGATATCGTGCACGGACGGTGCGAATGCATGCACAACACGGAAGGATTGAACTGCGAAAAGTGCAAGGCTTTCTACAATGATCTGCCATGGAGACCGGCTATCGGAGATGAGAAGAACGAGTGCAGACAGTGTAACTGTAACAGACACGCATTGAGATGCCACTTTGATAGAGCTGTTTATGAAGCCAGCGGTGAGTTTCTAGAAAAACAATCCTAATACCTGGTGCTCTAGGGAATCAGAATTCCTCACCGAAAATCAGGGTCGTTTCTTATCAAATTTCCGTACTCAGAATTGAAAAGTTCCCTCTGTTTCAAGTTCACCATTTTCTTAATGTTCATCTCGCCCCGTTAATTCACGTCTTGATTTTGAAAAACAATCATTCCCTTTCCATTTCCAGGTCACGTGTCCGGAGGAGTCTGCGATGACTGTATGCACAACACCCAGGGAAAGAACTGTGAGCAGTGCAAACCGTTCTTCTACCGTGATCCGAGACGTACCATTGATGACCCGCATGTGTGTCTGCCGTGCGAGTGTGATAAGGCTGGATCTCAGAATAAGGTGAGTTCATTTGGATCTATCTCCAGCGAACTTTGCTTTTTGTAGGGAATCTGTGAAGGAGAAGAGGATGCTGAACGCGGACTTGTCGCTGGAAAGTGCTACTGTAAGACGAATGTGGATGGAAACCGTTGTGACAGATGCAAGAACGGATACTGGAACCTTACGGAGACGAACATTGATGGTTGTGTTGCCTGTACTTGCAACCTTCTGGGAACTTATAACAATGAGGGATGCGATAAGTACACTGGAATGTGCACTTGTAAGAGACTCGTAACTGGTGAGAACTGTGATCAGTGCCTGCCGGAACACTACGGGCTCTCGGAGCATGTGGATGGATGCAAGGCTTGCGATTGTGACATCGGAGGGTCTTATGATAACACTTGTGATGTGAGCACTGGGCAATGCAAGTGTAGAGAGGGATTCAGTGGAAGAAGGTGAGACAATAAGCCTCTAGAGCCTTCCTATCGTTTTTTTTCCAGATGCGAGACCGCTGACTCTTCGTTCTACTGTGCTGACATCACCCATTACGTCTATGAAGCCGAGTATGCCAATCTGACCCGTGGAGAAGTGAAGACCCGCGAGTGGCCGTCCCAACTACATGAGCAGACCTGGACTGGAGAAGGATTCGCTCAGATCATGGAGGGATCCATCATCACCGTATACCCACTGGTCGAGGTCTCCCAGAAGTACAACATCATCGTTCGCCACGATGGAGCCAGAGATCCCATCGGATGGGAGAATGTGCAGATCACAGTGGTTCGTCCGGAGACCGAAGGAGATGGATTCTGTGCAGATGCGCCGCCTTCTGATGACTTCTTGATTGCCAGAATCTACCCGGGAAGCAGATACATCGAAGTGCAGCCGGCAGTGTGTCTGGAAGCAGGTGTCAAGTACGAGATCCGCATCCAGTTCAACGAGAAACGCACCAACTCGCATCCTCAAGAACGCGCAGCTGCCAACTTGCTCATCGACTCTGTCCTCTTGGCTCCACCGACCACCGAACTACACATCTTCCAAGGATCTTCGCGTGCCGAGCAGCATCTGAACGAGTACAACAGATACCAGTGCAGACACTTGGCTCTTTCCCTCTCGTTGTTCAAGGATCAACGCAACGAAGTCTGCGAGAGATACGTGTGCCCTGTGGCTGCAGCTCTTCTGAACAAGACGAGTGAATGCAACTGTGATGCCACCGGATCAGTCTCTGGAATCTGTTCCGTCCATGGAGGACAGTGCGAGTGCAAGCCTAACGTTGTCGGCAGACGCTGTGACCAGTGTGCCATCGGAACCTACGGATTCGGACCTTCCGGATGCTCCAAGTGCGATTGCGATGCTGTCGGATCGCTCGGAAACGACTGTGACAAGCAGTCCGGACAGTGTGTCTGCAGAGAGAAGGGCATCTACGGGAGACAGTGTAACCAGTGCCAGCCTGGATTCTGGGGCTTCCCGGAGTGCAGAACTTGCCAGTGTAACGACCACGCGAACATCTGTGACCAGGCAACTGGAGCTTGTATTGAATGCAGGGACCTCACCACTGGACACTACTGTGATAGATGTCAGGATGGATATTACGGAGATCCGAGACTCGGAGTCGGCATCCCATGTAAGCCATGCCCATGTCCAGGAGGTCCGACAAGTGGATACCAGCACGCGGACACTTGCTACCTCAGAAATTCCGGAAACAACACCCAAGATATCGTTTGTAACTGCAAGTAAGCATCCTTTTCCAGTGAAACCAGAAGCCTTATTCTCTTTTTTTCAGATCTGGCTACCAAGGGGAACGTTGCGGAGAGTGCGCTCAGAACCACTGGGGATCCCCCAGAGAGGTCGGAGGAACTTGCGAACGTTGTGATTGCAACGGGAACATTGACATGTCGATGGAAGGAAGTTGCGATGCGGCAACGGGAGAGTGTCTCAAGTGTCTGCATCACACGGAAGGAGCTCAATGCGAGCACTGTGTGGATGGGTATTATGGAGATGCCAAGATGAAGACTTGTCAGAGGTGAGGAAGCAATGAGAAAGTTTCCGTTTCAAAGTTGGGGCGTAAGTGAAACTGAAAGAAACAGTTTCAATGAGTATAAAATATCGATGTTCGGTTACAGTACTAGCATATGAAATGCATAAAACATGTTTCAATACCTTGCAGATGTGTTTGCAACGAGCTCGGAACCAACGTCACGAAGGGAGCCTGTGACCGTGTCTCCGGCCAGTGTCCTTGCCACGACAACATCATCGGAATGCAGTGTGACCAGTGCGCCGAGAACCACTTCAACCTGGCCAGTGGCACCGGCTGTGAGGCTTGTGGTTGTGACCCGAACGGAGTTGTGATGAACCACGAGGGCAATCCGCATCTTCAATGCAACATCTTCGATGGACAGTGCCAGTGCAAGGCTGGAAGAGGAGGCAGGAAGTGTGACCAGTGTGAGGATCTGTACTGGGGAGATCCGACGACTCCGGATGGATGCCATCGATGCGAGTGTAACCCGACTGGATCCAGAACTCTTCAGTGCCATAGGAACAATGGTACTTGCGAGTGCCAGGCTGGAAGTGGAGGAGCTCTTTGTAATGAGTGTGCCAGAGGATACACTGGACAGTGGCCGTACTGTAATCCTTGCGGAGAGTGCTTCCATCAGTGGGATGACATCATGATCAAGCTGAAGAAACAGGTGCACGCTCTGATTGACACTGCCAACAACATCGAGGACACTGGAGTCGCTTCTGCTTATGATGCTGACTTTGAGAAGATGGAGGACACTTTGAAGGATGCCAAGAAGGCGTTGGCTGAGGCGAACATTTCTAAGGAAGACATTGAGGACATGATGAAGAAGCTGGCTCTTCTGAAGAAGCAAGTGGCTGGTGGAAGAGAAAAGTTGGGATCTATCGAGCATAGAATCTCCAATATCACTCAGGCGGTCGACTTTGCTCAGAAGGATCTGGAACACTTGCAGAAGGAGGCTGAGAGAGTGACGAAGGCCACGTTGGATCTGGAGGATAAGGCGAGCAAGATCAAGGAGGCTGATGTGCTCGGAGCATTCAATATCACTCGGGAATCTGGAGCAAAGTCGATGGATGCTCAGAGAAGAACCGATGCAGCCATTGGAAAGCTGGCTGCTGCGGAGAATGAGGCTTTGAGAGCTAGTGAGCTGCTGGAGAAGAATAAGAATGACTTTGAGAAGCAGTACCTGGAGAACGAAGCAGCACTTGTCGAGGCGGAGACCATTCTTCATGGCCTGGAGGAGTCGCTTCCGAGACTCAATGAACAGGTCTGTGGAGCTTCCAGTGCTCCTTGTGATGCTCTCTGTGGAGGCCCGGGATCGTGTGGATTCTGCGGAGGACAGTCGTGTATGGAGGGAGCTGTGAGCAAGGCGAATCAGGCGAAGAGCTTCGCGACGGAAGCGGATACTCGGTTGGATGAGAAGCAGAAGGAGGCAGAGGAGGTGCTGGCGATTGTTCGTGATGTGCTGACCTCGACGACTCAGGCTAAGGCGCAGGCGGAGAAGGCTTATGAAGTGGCGAAGAACACGGCTCAGAGAGCAAATGCTTCGAGAGCAGGACTTGATAAGGTATCAGCGGAGATCAGTGAGTTCTTGAATGCTCAGAGAAGCACGCCCGAGCAGATCAGAAACCTTGCCGAGGAAGTGTTGGCTAAGAAGATCAGCCTGACACCGGATCAGATCACAGAACTGACTGGAAAGATCAGAGAGTCGCTTGCCAAGATCAATAACATCGGAGACATCCTGGATGAGACCAGAGGGAACAAGAGCATTGCTGCCAACCTGGAGGCTAGAGCTGGAAAGGCTCAGACTCAGGCGGAGGACTTGAAGAAGGCGATGGATGAGATTAGAGAAGCACTTCATCTGACTGAACAGGCTCATAACAACATGACTGCTTCAATTCAAGACATTGAGGACATGAGTGTCTCTGCCCTGGAATTGATTGAGAAGGCACGGAACTCGACGCAAACTGCCGAAGAGAAGGCGAAGAATGCGAATGCGACACTGACAGAGCTGGAAGGAATCATGAGTGGAGTCAAGGTCGAGTACCTTCAGATTTCCGAGTCGGCGAAGAACGCGTTGACAACGGTGGATGCGGCGTTGAGTGCGGCTTCCAATGCCGAGCAGAAGAATAAGCAGATCCAGGTGAGCTTGGAATTTGGGAAACACAAATCAAAACATTTTGTTTCAGTCCGACTTGGAACGTGCCAATGAGTTGCTCGAGAAGCGAACCGAAGGAAACGAGGCTCCGCAGAAGAGAGCCGAGAAGCTGAGAGAACGGGCGGCGAAGTTGTTGTATCAGGCACAGAGACACAATGATGATATCGACAGTGAGTTTATCATTTGTTAGATGGAATTCAAGAAATCGAGAAAAAGTAGAACAGTATTTGGAAAAACACACACTTGAAACAGAGAAACTTGTACAGTACTGTTTCAAAAATGTTACTTTTTGCTGCAAGACGAATAATTTTTCTCCTGTTTTTAATGTTTTTTGATTTTTGACCAATTACACGTTACTTGTACATTGGAACTTCTAGAATTCAACCAAATTTATCTTTTTGTTTCAGACCTCTCAAAGGATTCGACCGAAATGCGTCTCGACGACTACGAGGCGATCCTTGCCGACCTGCACGCGAGATTGGAACGAGTGACGAGGGAGATCCACGAGAAGACCGATTTCCACGCGACCTGTGGATAAGTTAGGACTATTCCCATTTTCTGATCCAATACGTCCTTTTATCCCTCTTTTTTTCTATCCACAGGACGTCCCAATCCCTGCTTTTAAAAACGGTTGTTATCTCCCCATCAACTCTTTTGCTGCCTTTTTCCCCCCATTTTTCTCTAATTTATGTTCATTTTCTTTTGTTTCCTTTCCCCCCCCACACAACTTGCTTAATTTTAAACGTATCTCACAAACTTTGACTTTCAATTCGAGCCATTTTCCATTTATATGTTCTTTGAGAATTCTATCTTATCCTTCTTTTAACCAATTTTTATTCGATTCGATTCGCAATTTTTGAATGACAAAGTTTGGATTATAAATCTATTCAATTTTCAATTCACTTTCTGCTTTTTTGGAAGATTATTTCTCTGGAAATCTCGAAAATTTGAAGTTGGCACGGCGCCAGCCGACACGCAACGCGACCGCATCGCGCTCAAAACTCTTGCAACTTCTTTTGTTTTTCTTCAGTTTTTCTTGTTTTTCCGTGTTTTTTTTTCTATTTTTTCAACAATTTCTGTCAATTCGCAGGTGGAAAATGGAAAATTGCAATCAACTCTTGCTCAATCAACGCATCAAAGTCGAAGAACCGATCGACGAGTCACAGATCTTCGTGGAAAAGGGGCCGATCCTGATGCCGAATCAAGTCAAACAGGAAGAAATCGAACCAGATGTGAAACCGGACAGCATTCCGGTTCCGGCTGTTCCGATGACAACGGTATCACCTGGAAATCGACATCCCGTGAAACATGTTTTGTTGCAGCCAAAGAAGTTCCTGTATCCAGTCAAAGTGTGCAATCCACCGCCGCCGGCTCTAAATCGCTGGAATGTATTGGTTCCGCCGATTCTGTGCAAAGAAAGAGTCGCATCGGTCGATCCGAATATGCCAATCGGAGTTCTGTTGCGACAGGGGTACAAGTTCAAAGTCAGCCGATCGAATCCACCGCCGGTTGTTCGTAGTCAGGCTGGTGTTCAAGATCAGAAGGCACAGCTGTACAAGGCTAGACTTTTCATTGATCAGCACATGATTAAATTTTGTTTTCAGCGATGTCTCGGTGTTTATCATCAACGCATACTCCACCCGCCTGGCCAATCTTCACAGTCTTCCCAACCTGGACCGTCAAACCCTCCGGCGCCAGTTTATAATCATGTGGGAGTTCCACATATTCTGTACAGAAAGCGTAAAGAAGATGAGGAACATGAAATCCCGCCACTGAATCCGCTGATTGGTGAAGATCCCACTGTCGATGTGATAGATTTGGAGCTTTCCCAGGCTTTGAAGGTGAAAATTCAAAGTTCTCTTTGAAAATTCGAAATTTCCAGAAAGATAAAGCCAAGAGCTTGCTTTTCCCAGTCAAACCTCCGCCCCGAATTATAAACAGGAAGAGGAATCGTCCGATGGAAGAGAACAAACAGCTTCCGGGGCCGTCAGAAGTTTCTCCGGCGAAAACGATGAGTATCAAGGAATCTTTGGCAGATTTGGATAGAGAATACGAGAGAGAACACGCAAATTGTTGGTTTTTCATACAGTTTTGGGTGGCATTTCTCAAACCGCCGTTTTTTTTTCAGATACCTGTCCTGATTGGCTTTCCGGAAACGGCCGTCAACACATTGCCCAGAACTTTCAGCGAGACATGCATCCATCGCCGAAAACGATACTGGAGATCAGCGAGAAGGCGCATTCCACGTATCCCGTAGTCTTCCGCAACTACCAACGTCTCCGGATGCATTACGGCATTCGATGCGAGCCGAATGACAATTGCGAGAGAATCTGCAGATACTTCCAGTCGGGAGCTCACGTCGCCAAGGCGCGTTTGCGGGCTGATGAGCAGTGTCTTCTGGACAAAACATTAATGGAGTTTTGCGAGAAAAACATCAAAATGACTGTTGGACAGTTGCATGTGGTAGGAATCGTTCTGAAACCTTTGACAGTTCTCATTTCAGTTCGCCGATGAAGTGGGACAGAGTCCTCATGGCATCAAAACGAGATATTCGTATCTTCGCAAGGACTACCTGCAGAATCTCCAACGCACCGACGAGGAACGGGAGGTGGAGCGTCGGCAGTTGATGTTCCAGTTCACATCAAATCCATTCCCGGACCCTGGAAAATATCTGCTGATCGCTGCGGAATTCAAAATGAAGTACGAGCAAGTTCAAAGATTCTTCAACTCGGAACGGCTGAAGCACGTCAAGATGCACGGTGCTTATGAGAAAGTAGAACTTTCTATCGACGAACAAGCTTCTGAAACTCTGTGGGATATGGTGCGGCAGAAGAAGCACCTCAATTTCCATGTCAGAATGGAGCTCTCGAAGAAACTCAAAATCTCGTACAAAACCGTGTGCTTCTGGGTCGACAAATTCGCGTCAGAGCTACGATACGGAGTCGAGGAGGTTTAGTTCAAGGTAAATTTATAGATCCTGTTAGTTTTTAAAAAAACGTTAATAATTGTTCCATGTCGTTACCAAATAAAGCTGTTTTTATTCAATTATCTTCAACTTTATGCTAATTGTAAGCATCGATGAGTATCTGACTGTACTATTTTGTCGGTTTGAAGCACCAGGAGTGTTCCAAATCGCCCGTATTTTCACCTGGTTGCTATGTGTTGTCAAGTCCGGGTCACGAGGCTGAATTTAAAATTTCACGCCTGAATAGACACGTGGTTTCGCTTCAAAGCGTATTCTGAATAGACGTTCTTCCGTAAATTGAAGGAATTCGGAATTAGAATTGTTTTCAACAGATTCTTATTCAGTTTCTTCAAGTTTTGCGGTTGGAATTTCCATTTTCTATGCATTTTTGCCCCGAAAAGCCCCAAAATTTGCTCGAGAAACCGCCGCGTGCCATGGCTCACTGCTGACGCATTCCGCGCACCCCACCACCTGCTGACGCGTGTCTCGCCCCCTGTTTACACTTTCGCTTTCTCGACCAAAGTTACGCTGTTGCTGCTGTTTTTCGCATGTTTTCCCGTCAACTTTGTAGCAAATTTCGTATCTGATGCCGTGTCTGCCGACCTATTCACCCAGTGAATTTGTCGTTTTTTCGCACATTGCAATGAGTTTTCCCACGATTAATTCGGTTTTTTTGTTGCAGATGACACACTCTCATCTTTACGAGCTCCAGCCGGATCCGTACGATTTCACGCAGAGAAAGACGTGCAGAGTTTGTCTGTTTAAGGATGTCAAAAATGCGGTGAGTTGGGATTTGCATATTTTCCGAAAACAATTGGAAGAAAAACCGAAAAATAAGAGAAGTTTGATGAAATTCGATATGTTTGCAGCCGGAGCTGGTGCAACTACTAAAAGACGGAAAAATCGATGCGGCGCTGATCCGAGCCGAACTCGTGCTGGAACCGTTCGTTCTACTCGCCGCCGCGAACCGAGCTGTCCATCAAATGGCTCACAACCGAATGAGCTGCAGGAGTCTGTCCGCAGAGCTCATCTACTCGTTGTCACCGAGCAGAAATGTAAGAAATTTGAATAACTTCAAACTAAACGTTGCTATCGTTCAGATCTCCGACTCGCTGGTCACCTTCGGAATCGCCGACCACACCACCGACATCATCGCTGCCATTTTCGACGACAGGTCCGGCAAAGAGATGAAGAAGTTGGCGAAGAAGATCAAGGGAACCCCGGAACCGATCATGACCGGTCTGCCGAAGCACGCCAACGTGAACATCATCAAGAAGATCTACCAAGTCGGAAACCCGGCGTTCGCCGAGGAAGGACTCTCCGATCACATCGTCTCGCGGATGGTTTCCAAGGACTTCCTGTCGTAAAGCCGACATCGAAACAGTGGCCCGAGCATCCTCATCAATGGAGCGCACTTCCTAAATACCCTAACACTTTCGAATCGAATCTAGTTCGTCCACTACCCTACCAAACACGCTAATTCGCTTATCACTCGAACCGATGTCCCAATCTACCCTTTCCGATCCTGTCTCCTCAGCTAAAACATCTCAAATACTGCCGTTCGCCCTTTGAAAAGTTATTCCCTACGCGACCAAATCTGTATAGTTGCTTTCTGTTCTTTTGCTTCTTTCGTTTCTGTTTCTCTCGTTTTTCTGTCTATTACATTTAATAAAAGTTTCGCAAAGGTTAGAAAAAAGAGATGTAGAGCAGAGTTTGTGGAGTCTGATGATACTTGGAACGGGGAAAATTAAAAAAAGAAAAAAAAATGAAAAATCTTTCAGAAAATAAGAGAAAAGCAAGCGAAATAGAAGAAGAAACGGGAAAATAAGCATTTGGTGAGTGTTTCCTCCCAAAAATCATCACGAAGGGCTGTGAGTCAGCTGCTTTTTTCGGTTTTCGTGTCGAGACCTAAGCCAGGGCGGGGCCTGTAGAAATTTGACCGTGAAGCGCGTTTCCACTGTTAATCCTCCCTTTTTTCGAAGAAAACGAACAGAGTTTATCGATTTTGTCATGAAATTGTTTATTTCTGCGTGGTAATGGCCCGTATATACAAGAAGGAGATGTCTCTTTTTCGTGCTCAGTTAGGGCCTGAAAATGAGTGAGAGGATGATGAGGATGCCTGCCGAGGGATAGCTCAGACCGTTGCTCGAGTTGCACATGTTGTCGCTGCAGCAGCAGATCTTCTCGTCACCCGGACCACGGCACCCGTCTTCCTGAAGTGGATTCTAGGGAACTAGACCTAACTATGTCGACTTACGAAACACTTTCCGGTCTCTCCGCAGGATTTAGTGATCGTGTAGCTGTCGTCGCCCTGCTTGTGTCGTTTTACGTAGCTGTTGAAGCAAAAATCGGCGTCGTTGCATTGGACTGCAAAAATATCAAATGTTTTCGAATCGTGAAAACCGAAAAGAATCATTTTGTCGAAACTGAAATTCTAATTGAGCAATCTGTGAAACGGAGAACTTTATTCTCCGAAAGCTGCTAAACATTGAGTTTCGACATTTTGCAGCTCAAATAGCGAAACGGATCCGGGAAAAGCCTAGAAAGTATCAAAACTGTGGTTTGTGCTGAGCTTTTTTGTGTTGCGACCTTTTGCAAACACTTCCCGTTCCCGGATTTTCGATCATTGGAACATTTTTCTCTGACTTGTAGTTAACGTTAACTACAGTCTTGAACACAGTTCGCAAAACTTATCAAATTCTGAATTCAGAAGCTTCAGATCTCAAATCTCCTAAGATTTCTCGCAGTTTCAAAGTTTCGTTAAATTCCACAAAAAACAGTTTCTCTGGTTCTCCTTTTCTTGAATCCCCTCTTTTTTTCCTCACCTGATTGGTACGGCCCTCCGATCTCCGACTCCAGTCTTCTCCCATTTGAAATGGTCTCCTGACCCACCCAACACTGAATCGCCGCCAGTGTCGTCGGCACGAGAACGCAGAAAACAGCCAGCGAGAGCACGGCGAGTTGAGTCATTTTCAGTTGGAAAAGTGGAATATCTCGTGGGAAATCGGGCCGTCTTGATATTTATACTCTTCAGTAAGTACCTCTACCAGTTTATCGAAGAACTGCCGAGAGAGCACGGCGAGCCGAGAGACGCAGAGCGGTTATTTCCGACTGTGCGTGGAAAAACGATGTAAATATTCGAATGTTTGCCTGGTGAAAAACGAAACGAAGAGTAGATGGGGGAGGGAGTTTATTCCACAAATATTTGCAACTTTACTCCAATGTGATGACTTGTTTCTTCCAGGTCCAGATGCTCCTCCGACACCATCATCTTCTGCGACTTCTCCGGAACTCCTCGACGACGGCGTCCGCTTCTGCGACGCTTTTGAGCAGTGAAAATGGAGAAAAGTTTCTGAAAAGTGTGGAGGAACGGTTAGCACAGAGTCAGGCGGGCAGTCTGACAGCGGCTCCCGAACAGATCAGCTACTGGGAATCTGTGACGAAGCAGTCGAAAGTGGTCAGTGACTATCGGGCGGAACTCTCGCAACTGCGGTCTATTCTGAATGACCCCACGGAAGCGGAAGAGATGCGGAAGCTGGCGGAAGAAGACGTCCGGGGACTCGAGGAGACGCTGGACACGGAGCTGGGAGAACTGGCAGCCAGGGTAGTTCCGCTGACGAACCTCGATGTTCTTTCCAAGTGTCAAATTGAATTGAGCAGTGGCGCCGGCGGGCAAGAGGCGATGTTGTTCACTGGAGAACTGCTGGATATGTACTCGAAACTGGCACAAAACAATCAGTGGAAGTGGGATCCGTTGCAGGTAGGTCAATCGGAAGCGATGACATCTACCTAATCTCATGGTTCTTCAGGTCGACAACGTTCCCCTTGGCGGAGTCCGAAGTGCATTGATCGCTGTTTCCGGAGAGAATGTCTACGCGAAAATGCGATTCGAAGCGGGTGTGCATCGAGTTCAACGGGTCCCGTTCAACGATTCCCGGATGCACACAAGTACAGCGAGTGTTTCAGTGCTCCCGGAGCCCGAAGAGGTAAGATTCAGAATCCACTAGAGCCCGAATCAGAATCCTTCAGGTCTCCGTAGTGGTGCCGAGTGATTCCGTGAAGATTGAAGCGATGCGAGCATCCGGACCCGGTGGACAGAATGTGAACAAGCGGTCGACGGCGGTTCGGATGACACATAAAGAGACGGGCATTGCAGTGCATTGTATGGACGAACGGTTTCAGCATCTCAATATTCAGGTGAGTAGGATTCTGAATCCTTTTCAGAATGCCATCTAAATTCAGATCGCCTACAAACGTCTCGCCGCCATCCTCATGCAAAAGCAAGTGGACTCAATGCTCGAAAAGATCGTCTCGAAGCGGAAGCTGCAAGTCGGCTCGAAAGCCCGCGCCGAGAAGATCCGAACGTACAACTTCCAACACGACAGAGTCACGGATCATCGGATTCAGATGGCCGTCACCAACGTTCAGGAGTTTCTCTCCGCCGGAGAATGCCTTCAGGCGATGGTCGAGAGACTTCAGGAGCAGCACATGGAGGACCGGTTAGAGCATATTATCGAGAACTGTATTGTTGAATAGGTTGTTTTTGTTTGTTGTTAGGATTTGTTTCGGATTGCTATAAATTGTTTATTTATGTCCGCAATGCTAAATATCAGTAATGAAAAATAGAAGAATGGGTAAGCGTTTCATAAATGAGATCAGAATTTCAAAATAAAATACAGTTGTTTTTTTGAGATGAGTACCCCGATTTTTTATATTCAACTGATTACATTTGTTGTTGACGCTCGCGTTCGATATGGGCTTTTCCGATACTGCTGAAGACTTTATGGATGATATTTCTGATCTCGTTGTTCTGGAAAATCGATATTTTAAATGCCATTCTCAAAATCTGATTATGGGTCATCCAGCCCCAAAGGAATAAACGCAAAAATATCCTAGTCGCTGGACTGGAAGTCTACTGGAAGGCAAAAAAATTTTCAACTAGTTTATCTGTGATGGCTAGGATGTTTGAATTCAAGAAGTGAAAAACAGCCGAAACATGACATGGACTGTTGATATAGGTTATCAGTTATTGGAAAACTTCCTCTTTTCCAAATTGAGCAACCCGGGAAAAGTGGCGAACTCGCGGACGCCCCCCTCCCTAGACAATGCATTTCACATGTCAAGGTACTTTAGTCGCGGTCTGACTATGACTCGAGACCTAGTTCATTCTAAAGAGCATTTTCGATTTCCTATAGTGAACTAAGCTCCTTTTTTCCCAAGAAGTCCTTGTTTTCGAGAACAGAGCCTCCAAAGTCCGAAATAGTGTTAATTTTTCAGTGCATTTATTGACCTACCGAAAAAAGGGGGCCCCTGTGCTATTTTGCACTGGATTTTTGTGCACTGTTTTTGAGTTCGGAGGCTCCGTTCTCGAAAATGAGGAGTTCTTGGGAAAAAAATTGAGCCCAGTTCACTATGGGAAATCGAACATGCTCTTTCGAATGAACTAGGTCTCGAAACCGCGACTAAAACACCTTGACATGTCAGACGCTTACAAAAGGTTTTTTTTCCGTTACCGTTAGCGAAACAAGGTGCCAGTAGGAGCTGTTGTCCTTTGGCAGAATCTCCATGAAACGTCTCCTGTAAACGACGCGTGCTTCTTCTGATGTCGTAGCGTAATTGTCGTATTTTTTGAAATCGAAGCTGGCCGCGTGCTCGTTGAACGTGTCGTTTTTGTTGAAGAGCACCATCCAAGACACTTTGGCGAGGAGCGGATTGGCGGCGAGTTCAGTGAACACGGAGAGCGTCTTATTCTCGAGATGACCTTTCTGAGACGAAGAGACATGGAATGGAAAGAAAAAAGTCAAAAATGGTCCGTATTTTAAGAATCTCGCAGTGGAACTCACATAAAGAGCCAGATCGCACAGTTCTGACAAATCGACGATAAAGACGACTAAGCTGGTACCCGCGTAGTATTCCTCCCATCTTTTTCTCCAGATGTGATGTCCGGGAATCTCGATCAACCTGAACTACTCTTTGATTCTCGAACATTCCATGGGACTTACTCGAAGTTGAACGAATTCACGCAGATTGTCTCCACGTTCAGTCCGACTGTCTCTGCGTACGAATACAGAATGTCTGAATCAGTGGGAATGTAGTCGGGACTCAGAATATCCGTGGTGCGTTGCAAGATTCTGAATTTGAAATGAGATTATTTTTCTGGGGACTCGGTACGAGTTGTAGTTG
The DNA here is from genome assembly GCA_900536315.3 of Caenorhabditis becei. Lineage (NCBI taxonomy): Eukaryota > Metazoa > Nematoda > Chromadorea > Rhabditida > Rhabditidae > Caenorhabditis > Caenorhabditis becei. Next base: position 65,206 of record LR539677.1, read on the forward strand.
AACGGCAACGCAAGGATTCTTTGCTTCTTCTTGCAGACTTCGACCAGCCCCGCGTCCTTCAGAGCTATGATCGAGTTTCTGACCCTGTCAGGGATCGCCTCCCGATGCTTGTATTTGTCGAGCTCCTGGAAGTGCTCCTCGTATGCTTTGATATCGACATCACAAGCCAGACAGACGTTTCGGAGCTCTATGAAGATCTGAAAGATCGGAAGATCGGCGGAAGGATCAGAAGGGAGGGTACCCGGAGGAGATTGAGTTGGAGGCAATAGACGTAGAGCTCCCTCTTTTGGGTGATTTCCTTGCGATCAAGTGCTCTGGAAAAACACTACTTGGAACCGATAATCCATAGCTGATTACTCACATCATTTGCTTCATAAACGTTGATTTTCCAGAAGACATGCATCCGAGAACAAGTGTCTTCAACGTCCCGCCGGAACGTGAAGTGGCCACGCCCATTTTGGATTGGGGTTTGGTTACTGGAAGATGGGACTATAGAGAAGACGCGCGCTTTGCTTTTATTGAAGATGTAGGAAGTGATAGCTGATAAAGAGAGATTTCGAAACAGAAAGTTTAGAAGAGCATATTGAAAAAAAAGAACAAAAGATTGGCACCGCCCGAACCTTGCTCAGTCCAGTCCGCCAATCCCTTCGAATTGAAAAGATCTACTCCTAGAATAGAATGCCGTCTACCAAGAACCTAATATCAAAAAAATAATCATAAAATATCCGAACTGCTTCTCAAAACCTCCCAAAGTATCCAATCACCCCGTGAATTGGTGTTATTTACGAGTCACTATACACTTATCAGTACGAGATTTAGATTCTAGAACTTTATTAATGGTTAGAGAGAGAGAGACGCAGACTGGGAGAGAGAGTCTTGTGATGGAGTTGTTGAACTAGATACCGAATAGCGATGCTTCCGCGTGATTGAAATGAGCTCCAGAGAGTGGAAAATGTGAATGATCAGAGGAGAAGATTGTTTTTCGAATGGAAAAGGAGAGATGAGAAGGTGAGTCTGCATATACTATTCAAAACAATTTCGTCCGAGTGATTGTTCATAGTAATTGTGAAACAGAGAATAAGATTTTGAATCAGAAGGATCTAACAGAAACTTGTCGTCCAAACTAATAAATATCACCGTTAAATTCTTCGCCATTTAACAGAAACTATGAAACGGGGATGAATTTGGAAAAAAGTGTTCGGTTTCAAAGTGAGCATTTCTTGACGCTTGATTAGGAAACTGGGCTCAATTGGTCATTACCGTCGATGCATAAGGCTACTGAACGAGCGAAGAGTGTGAGTTGACGAGAGACGGCAGCCAAAGCAGAGAAAGCTCTCTCGCCACCTCACGCTTTCTTGGTGGCCGTTCAGTAGGGCGCATACTCCTGCCTTATGCCTCGACGGTAGCTGTCAACTACAGGGAAATCGAAGGTTTACCTCAATCAGACGCACTGCAAGATCACAACAAGTTCAGTCGCCAGAACTCATTCTCGCATTGAAACCGGTAGAAACATAAAAATTAGAAAGAGAGAGAGGGCGAGCTTCGCGCGCTGGGCGGAGCTTCAAATGCTGATATCGAAATGCCGAATCTCTCCGCCTCTAGGTCTCTGATCACTGGTTGTCAACATAGTTAACGTGTCCTTTACAAACACAACCACATGATGTTGTGGAGGCTTCTAGAAGATAATTAGAGGGGAGTACTAAATGGATGACAAACAAAGCATGAATCCTGAGGGGAACCGAAGACACACTAGATGTATGTACTTGACATGAGTTCGGCTTGAAACAGAAAAATCACGAGATTTCGGTTTCGAAACGTTACCAAGTACGTTTTGATTTATAACTTGGTTACTACGAATCCTGCCTATCAGCTTCCCAAATAAATCATAAAACTTTGAGTCCGTTGTAGTTTGGGCGTGCTCGCCAGCAGATCTAATCAAAAGCAAGGTGCATTTTGAAAAGGAAAAGAGATTGGAGGCGGAGTCTAGTTGTTTGGACTCGGATTCGTGATTAGCAATAGAGCGGACTTGCTGATTGTGAGAAGCGGAAATCAGACAGGAAGTAGGTGGCTAATGAGAAGACGAGTGGCTGTGGAGCATCACACACCAGGTGTACTGAAGCTCCCCGGGATCTCTTTATCATCTGGAGCGTCAGTGTTAGGTCTCTAGGGTTCCTAGATGACGTGAGATAAATGGAGTTTGTGACTGCTTCGAAGGACAGATGCATTTGGGGGAAACTTCGAATAAATCAAGCAGAAATGTGAAGGAGAGTGTAGCCATAGCAGCCACGTCATTTAGAAGAAGTTTCGGGGAGACGGGGTGCATAATGATCTCGAGATAGAGTCCCGTACTAATATAATGAAAAGAGAGCATCGGGAAATGAGTTTGATGAAAGGAGTAGAGGAAGATGATGAAACTGTCGGTTTCAAAGTCAGAACATAGGTTTGTGAGCTTTGTTTCAGCTAGTGCTTCGTCTGGCCATTTTATATTCCGCCCGAGTCAAATTTTTTCGAAACTGTGTTGCATTCCTAGGTGTTGTTTCAGAGAGATACAAGCATGCTTTGAAGCGGGAACTATTTGTGTTTCATTGAGTTTGATCACCAGCGTACTACCGTAGGACATCAGAACGCGCTCTATTAGACGAGCGAAAAAGAGTGTGAGATGGCGAGAGACGGCAGAGGAAGCAGAGAAAACTCTCTCGCCACCTCATGCTCTCTCCGTCCAGCAGGGCGCTTTATAATGCCTTTTGCCTTGACGGTAGATTAGATGTACCATTTACAAACTTCGTGAGGTGATCCTTGCCTGCTGCAACCTCTGATTAGCACATTCTTTGTTCCCAAACTTTCTATCCGGCAGGTGAAACGGAAGCAAAACAAATTTCCTTGACAAGTCCAAAAACACAAAACATTTCAACCACCTGCTCTAACAAATCCAAAGAACTTTCAAATGCGTGTTTCTTGGAGAATAGGCATGCAAATTATAGACTAAATTCAAGTAATTTCATGTTTTCAGGAAGGAGATAAGCGAGAGAGAGAGATAAGGAGACGGAGAGAAGTTCAAGATGGTGTTGAACTGTGTGTTGTCCCAAATGAACGTATTCAGCTGGAAACAGCGAAACTGACACTGGAAAAAGACCAGTCAGTGACGAAACAAGTACTCAATCGACCAAACATCGTGAGAAAGTTCCCGAAGGAGTTGGGGATTCCCACAGAAAGGGCTCATTTTCTGGTTTTTGAACAGGGAATGGAGGGAAATGATGACAATAAGATGACAATAAGAAGAACACTGTTTCAGGAATAGCATGAATAGGTTGTTCTCGAAAGGACACCAATCACCAAACGTCAAACTTCAGATCAGTACACCAAACTAGGAGATTCTGTTTCATCAGATGCTCATTTTCAGGTGCCAGATCGAGATTCAGTGTAGAGATGCATGTTTCTAGATAATACAGAGAAGAAGGAAAACTAGCAGTCGGTGTGTCAACTAATTATATTGGTTTTCGCGAACTTCCCAAAAACTTACCGGATTCTTGAAACAGTGAGAACGAATAGATCAACAAGTAAGAGGATTAAAGAAAGCTCGGAAGATTATCAAAAGGGCAATCCATTCATTCCCAAATCTTCTTTGAAACATGGAAAATGTATGAAATGTGGGTTGATTGGGGATAAGAATGAAGAACACTGACTCTATATATATTGTTTTTCTTTGCAAGTTCATAGACTTCACGGTTTTGTGAAACGGAGAAATCAAGTAGGAGTCATATCAAGTGATCACATAATATGAAGATGTGCGGACAAAACCGAAGGACGACGCCACAAAGAATATCACGGTGACACCACGAAACTCAATCAGTGCTTCTCGAAACAGAGAGAAAGTTCGAGAGCGCGTCACACACTCACACACCAACTGAAAGAGAGAATGCATACGTAACAAACAAAATCAGAAGGGAAAACGAGAGAGAGCCACGAAGTTCTGCTTCTTCTCGGTTACCCGGGTAACCGGGGACATGCTATAAACAAGACGAGAAATGTGAAAAAGTGGAAGAAACGGGGGAAGAAGGGAGGGTATATCAGGTATTACTAATCTCGGGTTGCACTTTTCTAGCACTTCCTTTCAATGAGAATTGGGGATAAGGGAGGATAATCTGGATTTGGGAAAGGAGGTTCTATAGACTTTTGGGTTAAGGGAAGATCAAATGAGATCAAATGAGTCATCGAAGTGAACTCATTAGTTAGTTAGCGATGACCACGTGCTTTCTCATCACACTCATTAGGCATCGGAAACGAAATGGAACGAATGCGAGGAATCTGGACTTTGACACGTTGAGAAGACGATGTGAGGAGGAGGGAATTGCGACAAAAAGCAATATGGTATCAGGAAAACTGTAAATCGGCGGAATCAATGAGTAAGAGTACTTTCCAGATGAGGGTTTTCAGTTTGAATATTGAAGAATCAAGAAATGGGAGAAATGTTTGAACATAATGTTCGTTTGAAACTGTAAAAATTCTGTATTATTGCCGTCCCGCGACGAGTCACCTTCAATCATTTTCAACCAAACTCCAACAGTTTCTGCTGGCATTCGGTTGAAAATCGATGAGAGACATGCCTTTTCACCCATTTTCATCAGAAAAAGTGTCACAACCTTGTCCAAAAGCCGTTATACAGTCAGAGATCGTTTTCGTGGCGAGACCCACGATTCCGTCGCGGGACGGCATCACGGCAATAATAAACAACTTTGATTTTCTATTTAGTTTGAACACAATTTTAACAACTGATCAAAATCCAAAATTCGGAAAAGAAACTGAACTATCTGTGAAACATTGAAAAAGTAAACGGTTTCAGCAAAAATGTAAATTCAGTGTGTTTTACGATGTTCCGTTTCTCATCTGATCTACGTTGTGCAGAAGGAAGTGTCATTACGAATTGAAATTGTGCCCTTGTCCAATTGTAAATTTGGTTCCAGAATTCCAAAACTTGTGTTCGAGACATTGTCTGTAAACACTCGTTTTCCGACTCCCCACCCTTTCAAAACTTTCTGAAACAGTCACATTCCAACCGCTTCTCAAGTGTTTATTTTCAGTGCCCATCCTTTACCTCCAAAAGTTCACTTTTTCCTCCAAACCCATCCCATTCCATTCCCCCCACACCCAACTGCCTCCGAGATAACTTGTGATAAGTGTGTCCGCCCCCGCCGTCGCAAAGAAGTACTCCTGCCATCCCCATCATCGGAGAGATCACCGAGCACCGGATTTGTCGACGAGACAGTGAGAGACGCAGACACGGATAGTCAAACAGTCCCGCGGCGCCCCGCAAGACCTCAAGCACTTGGGGGATAGAACGTGAGATTTACGCCGTAGTGGATGGATTCCCTGTGTTTTTCAGGGAAAAGGAGAAAAAGAGTGAGAGAAAAGTGTGTTTGTAAGTGAGTTACTGTACAATGTTGCGGTTTGGTACTAGGCATAGTAGTTGAAACTAAAATTTTATCATTGTACACCCCAATTACAACAATAGGAACCGAGCTGTTTTGATGAAGTTCTGAAACCGAAACATGTTTTTTTTCCGTTCCAAGGCAGTTTTTTTTTTTTAAATTTCCCTCCTATTACGGAGTTTCTTTTGTTCTTTGGTTAGTAAATTCTGTTATCCCTAAATTCGTCCCAACGAAATTCCTGTGATCACATTGAACTTGATCAAGACCTGAAACAGAGCATAGAAGTAAGAAGTCAAAGTTCTAAAGTAAAATCTCACTGCAAACGTTTTCCAGGGAAGAACCGATGTAATAGTCGTCTGGAAACGAATTTTCGAAACATGACTCTAATGAAACTGGAATTTCTCTTTTTCAATGTATGGAAAAAACATTCACAATTTCAGAAAACTAGAAAAAAAAAGAACAACTAGAAAACTTCACATTTTTTCTCAAATCCCAAACTTTTCCGTTTCAATGCTTTTACATTTTTGGAATCTTTCAGTTCATTCATCAAATTACCAGTAACTGATTCCCTTATCACCCCCTTCCCTCCCTTCTCAAACATCCCTTCCTTCCCTCGATTCCTTCTTCTCTCCCATCCCATAACTTTCCTCCTTGCAACACACCGAGATATTCTCAAGCACTGTCCTCTCTGCGTCTCCCCTCCCCACACACGCTCTCGCCATAACTTTGTTGAAGAGGCCCCGCCCATCGTGAGCTCTCGGAGCAACGGGGAACCGAGCAAATATCCCCGTCGCCAGCGTTTCTCAAATATTCGTCCCCTCTTTCGCCCCCTTTCCTTTACACACTTATCAACTTTTCCCCTTCCTCTTCAAGCCGATTCCTGGCAATTTTTGTGTCGGGGAGAGATATTTTTAGAGGGGGAAACTTTGTCCCGAACTGTTTTTCTTCATTGTCGGAACTCTTCGAATTCCTGGTTTTCTCTCGCTTTTCCCCTTGCTTTTCTGCCGTTTTCCAGCGCATTCTCATTCATTTTTCTTTCAGATCATGAGTGACGTTGATGCCGATGAGGTGAGTTTTTTGTTTTTGATAGGGGTATCAGTGATAAGAGAATGATCGAGGTACAGTAGGTAGAGTTTTGAAATGATTACAGCCTTATCCACCACATATGGATGCAGAAGTGAGTGTTGTAGAGTTATCGTTCAGTTTTTTTCGGTTTCTGAGTTATTTTAAGTTGAATGTCGGTTATGTTTATTCAATTCTTCCGTGGTTCAGTTGGTTTCCTAAAACAGAAAGCATATGCCAAGAGTTACTGTAGCCAAGAAATGGGATTCCTTCAACTATCATCCCAAATAATGTGTGTTTCAATTTTTACAGAACAGGAACAGAAATGTCAGAATTTTTGATTCTCTGTTACATTATTTAGAACTGTTTTCAGTTTCTTTAGTTAGCACTTCCGTTATATCTATTCGAATCGTTTCGTTTCCAGGCGCGCAAAATGGCGGAGCGCGAGCGCAAGAAGGAAGAAGTGCGCAAGCGTCTCGAGGAGGCCTCCAGAATGAAGAAGGCCAAGAAGGGATTCTTGACGCCAGAGAGAAAGAAGAAGCTCCGCAAGCTGCTGATGATGAAGGCCGCCGAGGATCTGAAACAACAGCAGATGCTCAAGGAGCAGGAGAGACAACGCATTCTGCAGGAGAGAATCATCCCGCTGCCGGACTTGGACAATGAGGGTTAGTGAGAACTGAGAAACTGAGAATGAACACCAAACAAGGTTTTGAAAAGTGTACAACCGTTTTACAATTTGGAGAAACTGGGAAAAGTCCGAATGAAGCTTCACTTCATGAAGTGCACTGTAACTGGAACAAGAACTTATTTTTCTCATCGGTTCGAAACGGAAACTCTTTGTTTTGAAATCCTCGTTGTGATACACATTTTCTAATCCCTTGAAGAAAAATCAAAGCTCCGATCATTAGATTTCACATTGTTACAGGGATTTTAAAACAGAAAGTTTAAAGTCAGAAAATTGTTTTTTATTGCGACTTTCCGACTTTTGTACTGTTCCGAAATTCACTTTGTTTGCGTCTCTAGAATTTTCGTGCTCTTTTTTCGTGTTGGAAAAATTATTAAATTTTTAAAGACCAGCACTAATAATTACTGATTTTTGAAACCTAAAATTTTAATATACAAAAAAGTTTGTAACATTTTCTGAAAATGTTTAAATTTTCGCAGAACCATTCCTATCCGTTCGCCCCCAAATTCAGCTACATTTCAGACGACCTCGAAGCAGTTTACGACGAGATCCGTGAGCGACTCATCGAGCTCGAGTCGGAGAACTACGATGTCAGCTACGTCGTCCGTCAGAAGGACTTCGAGATCAACGAGTTGACCATCGCTGTCAACGATCTTCGCGGAAAATTGTATGTTTCACTTGCCGAGCTTCTCCAACTTTCCCCGTTTTTAGCGTGAAGCCAACACTGAAGAAGGTGTCAAAGACCGAGGGAAAGTTCGACAAGCTGAAGAAAAAGGAGGTGGCCAAGGTGGATTTCCGTGCCCAGCTCAAGGTCGTCGACAAGAACGAGTTCGCCCTGGACGAGGAGGACGGCGAGAAGAAGGAGAAGGCCGCGTGGGCCAAGTAAATCGTCTTCTCTCGAAAATTCTTCACTTTTCTGCTGCTGCTGCTGCTTATTTTTCCCCCAACTTCATTTCGTTCTTGTATCTTTCCTTCTTCGCTTTTCTGCAAAATAAATGTGAATTTCATGATTTTTTTTGGAAGCAGTCAAAATAAATTAGGGAGAAAATCCGGGAATAGAATGATAATCACAGCACAGTTAGTAAAGTTCTAGAGATGATGTACTAGAATGTGTACAGAAAATGTACAAATATCGAGAGGAATCAGAATCAGAATCAACGGGACAGACAGTAGACGACGAAAAAGACGAAGAGGGCGAAGAGGATCAGGTAGCAGAGCATGTTCTTGCCGCCGGCACGACTGACAATGCCGAGACGACGCATTGTGGACTGGAGCAGGCCTTTCGAAGAGTCGAACTCGTTGTCCATCTCGCCGAGAAGCCGGTTTTGCTCGCGAACGTCATCTCCGATGGCGATTGTCACCTGGAACACGGGAGAATGAACATCGTTGGTGTATTCGTCAATTTTAGCAAGAAAAATTGGAAAAACTACAGAAAGTTTGATATTTTGACAGCTTTCAGCATAAAAACCACTACTTTTCGAGTAAAAACGACTTACACGCTTCAAAGCGGCGACTTTCGACGACAATCCGTTCACCAAATCGTCATTGTGTCGTTCCAAATAGTTTGAGTCTTCGTTTGGTCCTGAAAACCAACCAGAATACAATGAAATTCATGAATTACCATTTTTATCAGAAACACTGGACGGAGACCGGTTCCCCAGCTTTTCGGGTCAATTTAATGGGAAAAATCGATACTCACCGCGCATGTGACCTCCTCGAAATGACATTCCACGTGTTTCGTCTGTTGAATCGGCAAAAACTGGCTTGAACACGCTGGAACTCGGCGAAGCGACCGGAATTCCGTTTTTATCGGCCCCGTAACACAGCGTGTTTTTCACTGCAGGCGTAGTTTTCTCGGCCCCCGCCGGCAGCCAATCAGCGCGCTGCATTCTCTGCAAGTGGCGCACGCTTTTCCGCAATTCCGCCGCACGGTTTTTCCCGTCTTTTTCACGTTACCACAGAGAAGCCGGAAAAGTGAAATTTTTGTCTCAGAAAACGGAATATAAGTCGTAAAAATCTTCAAATAGCTGAAATAAGCATTTTTAGAAAAAAGTAGAAGACATGAACCAGGTTCTTCTACATATTTTCGTTGAGAGTGATACATTTCGGAGATACACCCGCAGTGCAAGTTTTTTCCAGAACTTCGACTGTATCACTAGTAGGATTGAGAAAATATCATACGAAATTCTTAGAAGTCACATTCTAACGTGTTTTTATCGATTTCCGGTGAAAATATGACAACTCGAAACATGAAACTTCGGACTTTTTCGGTTAATGGAACATATATGTACAGAAATGTATTTTTAGGACTAACATATAATATCAATCGACTGTAAATTAACTGGGGAACAACTTTCTAGTACATCGTTTTTCTGTAACTGGGCTCATTTTGCTAGTACCGACCGAAATGTGTCAGCAATTTTCAACAGCTTGGTACTGGCGAATGGGGTTAGATGGGAAAAAGTGATCAACTGAGAAGTTATCCAGAATGTTCTCCTCTTTCGATTGCTACCCTAACTTGACTAATTATCTCAACTCTGAACGTTTCACGACTTGGTTTTGTAAAACTCGCAAAAATTTTCTCGCGTATTTTCGCATCTCCTCTGCGGAAAAAATTTTTCATGAAAAACAGTTAGTGAATTCGGATTCAGCGCAAAATTTGCAACATTTTTGTAAAGACGGATTTTTGAAAAAAAATTTTTTTGAACCATGGGAACGGAAAATCCGATGCTCGCAGTGCAAAAATGATGTGAAAAGCGAAAGGGGCGGAGACTTCGCAAAAAGGGGCGTGGTTATGGGCGGCGCCTATTCGGTGGCCGTGGACGAACTTCCCAACATCCTGCAGTGAAAAACACGCTGTGGTAAATCGACACGTGTTGGCGCCGGAACCCACGCACAATTGCGTACTTCTCGCCATGGCGCGCACTTTCTGACCGTTCCGCTATGCGCGCTTTTTCGAAACAACAAACGACTCGCCGCCGATTTTCCGTCGAAATTCCGGTTTTTGCTCAATAAATCTTGCTGTTTTGCAGAAACTTGGCATGCCGGGTAAGCAGAAGAGAAAAAGAAAACGTACGAGTGATGCGAACAGGACACCGGCCAAGAGAGCCCGCAAAAATGTAGAGACAACGCCGAAATCTGCGAAAAGCGACAAGAAAACTCGTGAGTCAGAGGGAACAGCTTCAAATTTTGAATAAAAAACTAAAATTTCAGCTGTTAAGAAGCGAAAATTCCGCAGAAAGCCTTTGAAAATCAGGACGAAGAAGCGGATTCACAGGGCAAAAAGTCTGAGGTTCCTCCGGGATGCCATGGCCAAAACTGTAAGCTTATTCTTTGATATTCAGTTCAAAAAGTGTTGATTACAGTTAGAGCGAGCTCTAGTCGAAGCGCCAAAGATCCCACTAATCTATCATCTTTTCACGGAGAGGGATTCGATGGGGACACCAAGTAAGTGCTGCAGAAGTTACGGTAACCTTCAACCTTTCAGTGGCTCCCCTCAACCAAATTCTCAAACAACTCAAGGTCTCTGATTACGTCAAAAATGTAAGAATTGAGTGAAGAAACCCCCTAATTTCCTTGTTTCAGCACAACTTACTCGGTCAGAACCATCTGCTCTCGCTAACCAGATTCACAACAATGTTCGCCGTCGAAAGGGAAGGTCCCTTGGGAAGACTTTACCTGAAATACTGGCCAATTTACGATAAACAAGAAGCAACTGTCTACGTGGACAATCTTCCGGAAGGCTGCAACGAAGCGAAGCTGATGAGACTGGCCAAGTGCTTCGGATCAGTGGCGGAGCTGCGGATTTCGAAGAAGAACGCGCGATGGATCAGGCCACGTGTTCACCCGAAGAAGAAGAGTTTCAAGCACTATCAGCACGAGCACATCCGACAAGTCAATCGGAATCCAGAGAAGAAACCGAAGAAGAAGAAGCCGGTTGAGCCGGTGAAGCGAGTTCGGCCCGAGAAGAAGCCGCTGATAAACGTTGGCTCGAGACCGCGACAATTTGGATTTATTCGTTTTGTAGACATGGACTCCGCGAGAAACATGATTGCAGAGTTCAAGTACAACGATCCATCGGTTCCATACGAGAAGTTTGAAGCCAAGAAACGAGAAGAGCTTCGAGCAGTTGAGCAAGAGTTTCTGGAATTCGGCCCGGGAGATCCGGAAAGTCTGGCTCCGCCAGTTGTTCCCGAAGAGCTGCCACGGCAGAAGCCGGTTAAAGAGAGCTTTATGATGAAGCTGATCTCCGAGATTCGATTCCTTGCGATGCGACGAAAGCGGAGGACATGGCCGATGTACCATCGCTTGAGACGGTTGAGAAGAAGGCTCTGGCAGTTGAGAGTGCGGGAATACAGATGTTTGCGGAAGGCAGGACTCGTGGAAAAGATCCCGAGAATAAGAGATGATAACGATTGGAGATCCAAAGTGAGTCGAAGCATCGGAGTCAGTTCTTCAATTTAATTCTTTACAGCAAGCCCAGAAATATCGACGTCTTCGTGCCGAGAAAAGGCGGTCTCGTGAGGAACGGAACCAGAACCCGGATGAGCCATCGACATCTGAGGCTGCAGATGAAACTCCGCGGAAGAAGAAGAAGTTGTTCAAGAAAAAGAAGAAACGCGACCGGAAAACCGAGACGATTGCGCAATGGTTGAAGCGGCGGACCCATAACTATAGGAATTCGCAGAGGCAGAAGGCAAAGATCAAATTGCGGATAGAGCAAGAGGAAGCGGATCGGGCGGAACGACGGGCTCAGGGAATAGAAAGCCCCGTGAAGACGCCGGAGCCCGTGGAGCCAGTGCCGTTTGTGAAGCACAAGCGGAAGAGAAAAAAGATGAGTCGGAACCGTCCCGAGTTCATTCCCGGAGGACAGGTTCGCAGGTACTTCGATCAGACGCAAGTGATCTCGATGAAGAGATATTTGGAGTTGAAGGACGAATATCTGGAATTGGTGCGGAAGGAGAAGGAGAAGGTCCGAGACGAGCAGGCTGCTGCGCAGATACCCGATGATATCGATTTGTAGATTCACTTCAGAATTGATTCAAAATCACCCCCCACAGTTAATCATTTTTCATTATATTTTTTATCACTTTCTCCCCTTTTTCTCTCACCGCCCGATGCGCTCCGCCAATTACGGTTCTTTTGTTTATTTATTGTAAATTTCCCAACCTAATTAATCGAAGTTTTATGTACTTATCGTATGAAGACATGTTTTATAATATTTTATAATTTTTATTTTGGGGTTTCAATTATATTCATGTACAAACATCTATGTTTCAGACCCGATTCGATTTGTAATGAGATATGGGAAGTTGTGGCAAGACTGGCAGTTTCTGAAGAAACGGGAACGCCCGAAGCACTCGTTGCAGCACTTCTGGGAACGTGTAGGCGTCGGATTCAGAAGTCACAGAAGACGTTGTGGAAGTGTCCGAAGAGGATTCAGATGACGTGCGACGAAGCAAATGGTCCCGGAAGCCACGTTGCTCACGGGTAGCCCCGGGGACCGTGTTGTCGAGGAAGGTGGCGATGAGGCCGCCGACGAGCATTTTGATGTTTAGGAGCATGTTGAGGATGCTGTCGAGTTCGAAGTGGCCAGTTTCGAGGGGATGTTTCTCGAAATGAAGAGGGATGATTAGGCCGAGAAGCAGGGAAAGACCCATTATGGACAGGTTACGGCACAGTTTCAGGTCGATCATCTGGAAAAAAGAAAGGGTTTACTGTTTCAGAGGAAGCATAAGGCTTCAGGGGTTTTTGTTTTGATCATTCGGAGTTGCTAAATCTTCAAAACACTTTAAACTATTATTGCCGTCCCGCGGCTAGTCACCTGATGGTTCTCGCCACGAAAATGGTTTTTGGCTGAAATACGGCTTTTGGACAAGGTTTTGACACTTTTTTCTGATAAAAATGGGTTCAAAGGCGCGAATTCAATCATTTCCAACCAAATTCCAGCAGTTTCCACCGATTTTCAGTACAAAAACATGTATTTTTAGGTATTTTGCTGCTTTTCACAAAACACACCTCATGATCACTAAAAATCGATGGAAACTGATGAAATTGGGCTGGAAATGATCGAATTTACATCATCTTACGGATTTTCATCATAAAGAAGTGACAAAACCTTGTCTAGAAGCCGTATTTCAGTCAGAAACCGTTTTCGTGGCGAGACCCACCAGGTGACTCGCCACGGGACTGCAATAATACTGTTTCAGATGAAGCATAAGGCTATGGATTATTTGTTTTGATCATTAATATAATTGATGGAACTTTTATTTTCTCGTACCCACCTGCAAATTACTCAACGCCACGCCTCCAATCATCGAGATGCCCATTGTCAGAATCCCTCCGACAAGTGCATCAGGAATCGACGCCAGAATCGCGGCGAACTTGGAGAACAGACCGAGAAGGATCAGAACACAACTAGCAAACTGCATAGTTGTCCGACTGGCCACTTTGGTGATGTGGATGAGGGCGATGTTCTCGGCGTAAGTGGTTACTCCACTGCTGACACCGGAGACTGCTGCGATGAGACTTCCGATACCTGGAAAAGGAATATGTTTTTGACACGGAATTATGCTTGACGAATCGATCTGATTACACTTCCTCAAGCCATATGGACGTAAAGAAACAGAAATAGTTTTGGGTTCTAGATACAGAACTCACCTTCCATAGCAATCGCCCTATTGATCGCATCTTTCGGTGGCGGCTTCTGATGACTTGTCCTGGCCAACAAGTCATAACTCCCAATGTTTTCGATAATCGAAGCGAACACAGATGCCACGTAGCCAAAGAAGATTCCAGCTCCGATGGTCGGAGTGCCGAAAGGTACTGTAACAAGGCTACACAATCAGAAAAGCAGGGTTGCTTACATGGCAATGGGACTTGGAACCACGGCGACTCCCTCAGCACCATCATTGTCACATTGTTATCAGTCCTGGCTGCTCCATTGTAGGGCTCTATATCAGTGATTGTCATGATGAAACAGATCAACCAGACCAGAAGCATACTGAGTAGGTACTGTAGGACACTTTGGGATAGGGTTACTGTAGCTAGTAACCTACCGGGAACTGTCCGAACAACCGTATCCTTCTGGACACAATCTGCTTCTTTTTGGTACTGTAGTAGTAGATCGGAACTCGTGTGTTTTCGAGGTAAACCGCCATGAGCACAACTACGAATAGCATACTGTAATGACCCAGTTGAGAAGAAAGGGATTACTGTAACTTCACTGACTCACACCAATGAAATCCAATGTAACGAGAGCTTTTCCTCGATGGTTGGGACGATGGAAGAGGTGAGGAGAAGCATGAGAGGGACTATTGTGATGGGGCCGATGAGGTTGGATAGGTGGCCAGCGATTCCGGTCATTCCGACGAATATGAAGACGAGACAGGCCAGGAGGAGACTGCCTTGGATCTGGAAAGATTTATGTGGGAGGGGAGGGGGATAGGAGAAATGGGTGAAAGTGGTGGGGATAAGAATCAGAACTTTGGAGATTTTACGTGAACTTTTAATGACCACGTGTGCTCCAGTGACCTCTACTGATAAGATCTTTCCGTATAAAAGGAGGAGATCCCCTCAGTTCTTCATAACTTTTCGACCGGACACCCGACTCCTCCCGTCGTCTCGACATGGCCTTCTGGAGAAGCCTCGGAACCGCAACGCCACCGAGGAGATGCCCGCCGCCACCGACCAGGACGGTTCACCGACAAGCACGAACCGAGGGAAGACCGCACCACCACGATCAGGACGAGGCAGCGACCAGGACCACGCAACGACCAGGATGGAGCAACGACCAGGATGGAGCTCACGGACCGGATCCGCGAACAACGACTCGGAGCAACAAGACGACAGAACCGGAGGGAGGTGAGCTGCGCCGTACACGTTAGTGCGTCTGTCAAAAGAACCTCGTGCTGCTACACCTCATGTAGTACACGCCACGGGCTCCTTTACGGAGTCAGTGGAGTCGGTTCACTCGGATCTTTTAGAATAAGCGCTTAGAATGTTAGTGCGTCTGTCGAAAGAATCTCGTGCTGCTACACCTCATGTAGTACACGCCACGGGCTCCTTTACGGAGTCAGTGGAGTCGGTTCAGTTGCATCGCAGCATAATTGAGCGCATAAGAGTGAAGAAAGCCTCCTCCGGTTCAAGCTCTCGACCACAAAGAAGGCCTGCACAATCACCGAATACCTCACCGGATCACCGAAGGAAACTCATGAACTCAAATCATTCTTTTCAATCTGATATTTCAAATAAACATCTCGGAAAACACTAATTTTTTCTACTTGTCTTCGCAATATTTTTCTCGCAATCATATACAGATCAGTCTCATGTCATCACGACCCGATGATTTACCAGAATAGAAACCGAAATTTTCTCTCAACTTCTCACACAATTCGAATAATTTCTGTTTCAGGTTTTCTACAAGATTTCCAGTTCTTCATCAAAAATCCGTTCATTCATCCCTTTATGTTAGCTCACCTCTCTCATTCTCCCCATCCAAAATTCGGGCGGCACATTGTCATGTGCAGTATACGGGCACACATTCTGCTGTTTGTAAGCTAGCAATGGTGGAAGAAAAGCCATTGCAGGACCGTGAAGCACTGATAATCTGGAAAAAGAGAAGCAATTCAAGGAGGAAGCTGAATGCGACTTACCGTAACCCAAAAGTTGTCTGCAAAATAGTGGCGATTCCACATGAAACGAAGGTGGCTGATATCAGTTGAACGCGGAGTTGTACTGCGGCGGCTCCAGCACATGCACAATTGGAGATCAGGAAAGGGTAGACGAGGAGACCGGACATGCACAGCATCGCTTGCTGGAATAATGGGAGATTTTTATGTGGAGATAACAAATCAGTAAGTTTTGTAGTAAGATTTTCTTTAGCAAAGAGTCGAAACAGAAGAAAAGTTTATATTGTAGGGGGAACTGAAAATCACTGTTTCCCGGAATGTGTTTTTTCTCGAGTTCAGAGGAAGTTTCAGTGATCATTCTGCACGAAATCAGCTCCATCAATCAGTTTCAGCTGCACTTTTGGAACTTTCGTCTCTCTTGTGAGCCCTCTTGCTTTTCTTTTCCCCGAAACAGGAAACTAAACTAGGAACTAGAACGTTTTGCAACAAAACAATCGGATTATTCAAATGAACCCGTCGACCAAAAACTGTCTACTATGATTCCGTGTTTACTATTTGAATGTTGCGATCGGGGAAGTTTTGAATGGAAACCAGGAAGTTTCGGTGAATGCAAATGTAGAGAAACTTCCACCTATTATTGAATAATCAATTCGAATCGGGCTGTACAAAAGTTTACAGATTCGGTGGAACAGAAAATCAGTTTTTTTCCTAAATTTAGTGATTTTTTAGTTATAGGTTAGGAAGCTCTAACAAAATCTGTTTTGGATGCACGTGGTATCGATACGAAACCCTTGAAACAGTAACTTCGTCTCACTCCCTTGCCTTGTTCAGCTGTGGTCAGTTGATCATAACCCAATCATCATTTCGTCAATTTGTTAGCAACAACAACAAACTACAGTGTCTTTTTGAACGGGATCTTTTGGGAAAACACATCGAAATGTTGGCTGGAAACTTCTAATTGGACAATGAGGAACGCTGTTCGATTTGCAAACAAATTAAGGGAATCTTCCGTTTCAAATTGGGGTCATTCGGAGAGGAAACTTAGAGATACAGTACGGACGGAACTGCAATTGAATTCAATTAGACTAATTTTTCTAGAAAATATGAAGCAAATTGAAGTCAATCTGATTTTTTCTTTCTATTCCAAATCTCGGAATGGTAAAAAACATTTTAGAATGAGTAGTACTCGAAAAAGTCAATGAGTCTTCGAATCTTCCAGAAACCGAGGAAAAGTTCATGCTGTTTCAATTCAAACACTTCAGGGTTTCTTTCTTTTTCATATCCGTTAGGTGGCTGCCGTTGAACAAAATTCCATTATCAAAAATGCCAATTTTTGAAAACTGCAGATGAAAAAGTTCAGCAGAGACATAAAATTACAGTTTCAAAATGGTAAGATTATAAAATTTTGGAGAATTTTCGCGATGCGTTGTCGATAAAGAATGCTCTTCAACTCGAAATACAGAACCTCGAACAGTCTCTGATTGAAATTCATCTCAATTAGATCAGTTCTTATCTTTCTCTGAAACTGTTTTTCACAGTTTCAATACCAAAACTTTTCAAATACCAGGTTCACATAGCTTCTTGACTCACCTGAAACCCGAATCCCAATATCTCTTTGACACTGGGAACATCGTTGACTCCCAGATGAAGTGGTATGGTCATCTGGAAAGAACTACATGAGAAACAGAAAAAAGTGTGAAAAAGAAGAAGAACAACAATCGAAAAAAAACTAGAAATGCTTCTTCTTCTTCTTCTGCGAGAATGTTGAGAAGAAGCGAAATTTGTTAAATTCTCGCCGCTGACAAGGCGATGATGAACGTAAGGGGAGGGGCTGTGGCGAGAGAGTGAGAGACGCAGAGAGACGGAGACAACAAGTTACACGAAAAGAAGTTCGAGACGAGATGAGTCAAGTGACGGGCAGGTCAAGGTCATGCTATCAGGCTAATTGGGTGAAGAAGAAAGGGGGAAAAGACATTGGGGATGATGATGTTCGAGATGGTAATTGGTCTTGTAGTGAACTGAAAGTTCAAGTGATTAGTTGCAAATACAAAGGACTGGCAGACTATTGTGTCGGGAAGGTGGCAAATAAGCACTTGGAAGGGGTCCTGGCGGAAATACACTTAATTTTTGTCAAACTTGTAACAATCCAAGGAATCATTGATAAGCGGTGCTGGAGTCAGATATGAAGTTTTTGAAACAGGTGTTCAAAACGTTATCGTTATACTTTGTCTCCGGAGATTGTCACTGGTTTGAATGACCATCTGCTCTACTTTTGTTGCAGATGTGAAACATGTTCTTTCACTAAATTTTCGGTTTGCATCCAAGTTCAAATACTAGTTTTAATCTGGTCGATTTACCGAATTCACAGAAGGTTTGCTGTTTCTACTGCAAAATGTAGTGAGATGAGTTCTCCTTGGAACAGTAGTAAATTCGTTCGGAGTGCAATTAGAACCGAATTGTGGATGCATTAACGGCTTTCAAATTGCTTGGAAACTACGAAAATGTACTTTCTGCTCTTTGCGAAACAGTGAAAAGTAACACAAGTTCATTTTTATACAACGGAAATTTAGTGCTTGATCAAACAAACAACTAAAAGTTTCATGAAACAGTGATTCCTGAAAACCAAACTGCACCTTAAAAACTGTAAGAACAAGTTCAAACCTACACAAAAGAAAGCTCTACTTGTTTTTGTATCAACTCATAAAATCAACCTTATCAGTCCTAAAAACTATAAAAATGACTCTAAATTTAGTATCTTTTTTAGGTATCGGCCCTAAAGTAAACTGAAATGCAGTTTCTGCCTCCAGTGAACACGAAACTTTTTGAACAGTCGAGTAACAATTTTAGTTTTAAGAATACCCTTTCCTTGTCAAAAACTAAACAACCACAAATTTAATCTTTTTCAAACACCTCATTGAAACAGAAAAAACGCTCACAGTTCAACAAACTTCATGTCTTCCTGTCTGGACACGGACAAGTACATTGTTTTCAGCAAATAGGTCATGTGTCAGAAGAAACAACAAACCAGGAAGTGATGTGTACTCTTGTGAAGATGATTGGATGAATCTCACGTCATCTGGAATAACTAATAGAATAGAAGGTTCCCAGGAATGATTCTACATCACTAGCAGATTGTCGCAGATTGTCGTTCCATCATTCTGTAAAATTTATTCCCATTCTGAAACCGAAACTTTTTCTCACTTCATAAAATTTGCTCCTTGTCTATCCATGTTCCGTTATTAACTGTTTGCATATCCATTTCTCAATGTCTTCTAAAGTGTGTGAAACTGTGAAATCATCAATTCTATTTTAACCTGTATACAATACTTTGATTGTCCTGACCTTATTGATCAGACTTTTCTGAAACCGTATTCGGCAAAAACACCTGAAACAGTTTTTTTTTCGGTTTCTTCGTGTTCTGATAACTTTGCGTAGTCAGTCTTCATACAATGCTTGCCCATTGGTTTAGTTTTAGAAAAAAGTTGAAACAGAAAGTGTTCTAAAATAGCCTAAGACGCGTTCTCTGAGAGGACTCAACTCTGGGGGAGGGGCCGGGAACAGCTTTTCAAAAAATTGTCTCGGAAAAAATCCAAAAAATTATGGTAGAACCCTTGGGAGGTCCCAAAACAAAACCACCAATCAGAACTGACAAATTAATTTTTTTCGAATTTTGGTGGTCTCGAGTAGGTGAAAACTTCAAAAAATCATAACTTTTTTCAAACTCAACGTTGAGCGAGCACTCTTCACCGGGGTATTACACGGGTCCATATGCATGTTTAGAATCCTTTCTGACTTCTTACGAGTTGTCCAACATGTTAAGAAAAAGTTCATCAGACAGATATTGATTTTTTCCTATGTCACAGACACCGAGTTAAAGCGATATAAATATTTTTGCTGATACCTGACAATAGTTGGTGTTTGGAAAAATTTATTTCAGATTTTTAAACTCGCTGGAAAATTTAGGAAAAATCTATGAATATTGGATGTAAACCGAAAAATGACACATTTGTCAGTATAAACATTTTTAAAAATTTTCAATATTTTTCTGGACAAGGTATTTTGAATTCAACATTTATAATAATGTCTCATTTATCATTTCCGACAA
This sequence comes from Caenorhabditis becei, assembly GCA_900536315.3. Classification (NCBI taxonomy): domain Eukaryota; kingdom Metazoa; phylum Nematoda; class Chromadorea; order Rhabditida; family Rhabditidae; genus Caenorhabditis; species Caenorhabditis becei. The sequence goes on from LR539677.1 coordinate 85,114, forward strand.
GATTAGTCATCAGATTTTCCTTACCACGGCTGATTTTCAGTCATATCAGTCGTTCACTTCTCTGATCACTTATCAGGCCAGGATGAAGAGCTAGCGAGATGCACTCAACTGAAGAAATGTTGGCCTAAAACACCTTCATATGACTGCAGTTGACTCTGTGCTCAAACTTTGAATTTCACGAAAATTTCGAATTTTTCATAGTTTTTGTCATTTTTCACCTGATTCGACGTGTAGGGATACGTTCGAAAAAATCGGAAAAAATAAAAAAATTCAGAAAATTTATTCTTGCACTGTAAATGCTGGTTTGGGTCAGAATAAATGAAAAATTAACAAAAATAAATTTTCTGAATGTTTTAATTTTTTCCGATTTTTTCGAACGTATCCCTACACGTCGAATCAGGTGAAAAATGACAAAAACTATGAAAAATTCGAAATTTTCGTGAAATTCAAAGTTTGAGCACAGAGTCAACTGCAGTCATATGAAGGTGTTTTAGGCCAACATTTCTTCAGTTGAGTGCATCTCGCTAGCTCTTCATCCTGGCCTGATAAGTGATCAGAGAAGTGAACGACTGATATGACTGAAAATCAGCCGTGGTAAGGAACATCTGATCACTAATCTTGTCGGAAATGATAAATGAGACATTATTATAAATGTTGAATTCAAAATACCTTGTCCAAAAAAATATTGAAACTTTTTAAAAACGTTTATACTGACAAATGTGTCATTTTTCGGTTTACATCCAATATTCATAGATTTTTCCTAAATTTTCCAGCGAGTTTAAAAATCTGAAATAAATTTTTCCAAATACCAACTATTGTCAGGTATCAGCAAAAATATTTATATCGCTTTAACTCGGTGTCTGTGACATAGGAAAAAATCAATATCTGTCTGATGAACTTTTTCTTAACATGTTGGACAACTCGTAAGAAGTCAGAAAGGATTTTAAACATGCATATGGACCCGTGTAATACCCCGGTGAAGAGTGCTCGCTCAACGTTGAGTTTGAAAAAAGTTATGATTTTTTGAAGTTTTCACCTACTCGAGACCACCAAAATTCGAAAAAAATTAATTTGTCAGTTCTGATTGGTGGTTTTGTTTTGGGACCTCCCAAGGGTTCTACCATAATTTTTTGGATTTTTTCCGAGACAATTTTTTGAAAAGCTGTTCCCGGCCACTTTCGACTTTCTCAGAGAACTCGTCCTAAAACCTCATTTGTTTTCCCACCCGATCATTTGCTCCCATCCCATCCCAACTTAGCTTCCCAACTTCCAATCCAAACGATTTGTTTGTTCAGCTCCCTTGTTTTTCAGTTGGTCACTCTCGAAAAAAAACATTAAACTGACCTAATCAAACAAGCTCACACCTATAAAAGTCATGAAACCGAAAAGTTCTCAACATCTCGAGAATGATTTTCCTTTTCATCGGCTTCTTGTTCCCAATTCTTGGTGACTGTGATCGTGTCATTGAAATCTACAATCGATGTCCATTTGTAGTTTGGCCAGGGATAATGGGTCCAGGCAATCCGGCAGGTAAGCATCGTTTCAGAAAGTTGTGTACCAATGTCATTTCAGGTGGCGGTTTCCGATTGGAAAACGAGCAATCCCAAAAGATATTCGTGGATGAAGACTGGAAAGGAGTGATTTGGGCGAGAACGTTTTGTGATAACAGGATGACGTGTGCAACTGGAAGTTGTGGGGTACGGTTTCGGAAGTTGCATTTTTAAGTGGGGTGTCTGGATGATACGATACAATAAAAGTTGAAGAAGTAGATTGCAGAATTTAATATAAGTGGGTCACTGTTTCCTGTTCCCAATTTCCTTTGTACTTTTCTAAAAAACACAGTAACCTAGATACTTTTCGAATTGGAAGTTTTGTGGTCTACAGTTTCGAAGACCCCATTTCTCTTATCCCCTCTCAAGGACTACAGTTTGACTTCATTTTTCCATGGTTTTCAATTCAGAACCGCGAACAATGTAATGGAGCAGTCGGCCGATTCCCGTTCACTTCCGCCGAGTTCAGTTTGGATGAGTCCAACGATGAGGATGTGTATTCGGTGTCCCTGGTCAATGGGTACAATGTTCCGATTCTTATTGAACCGTTTGGAGGCCAAGGTGAATTACAGTTTCAAAAGAATCACAAATCGAACGGCAGTGGAACTTTATTAGTACTTCATTGCAAGCAGTTCCCTTTTTTCCCAGGTTGCCGTCGTGCCGGTGGCTGTTTCTCCGACATCAACCAACTCTGCCCTGAACGTCTCCGAGTCACACAATCCCGTCGTGGATCCAATGTCCGATCCAATGACCCCCGGGAACAGCGTCGACTCAACAACCAGGACCTCCTTCCCCCGAATACCACTGTCGCGTGCCGATCTCCTTGTGATGCTTTCCGCACTGATCGCGAGTGTTGTCGGGGCAACTTTGCCACTCCAGACACTTGTTTCCGAAGCCACGTGGCACAGATGTTCAAGGATGCGTGTCCGACTGCGTATTCGTATCTTTTCGACGATGCCACGTCATCGTTTGGATGTCAGAACACGGCGGAGTACTTGGTGCAGTTCTGTTGAGATGTAGAGAAGAGAATACTATACTTTGATTTTGAAAATAAATAATTTGAACAGATTTGTTTCCTCCTATCCATCAGACCAAAAACGCGAAGTCGCAGCGAGACCCAAGTGCAAAAAGTAGCATGCGCCTTTAAATCTACAGTAACCGAGAGAGCGAGAAAATATTAGTGGATTTGCGTTTTCTTGGATTTCACAGTGTTTTGTGCAAAATTTTTGAATAAAAAAGGAACAAATGATTATTTTCATCAAAAGAAATATAACATGTTATAGAAAAGCGGAAAATTACAGGATATTGGAATTTCAGCAGAACTGAACAACATAATTGGCATCTTTACAAGTGAAAGTCGAAGTCGCATCGTCATAGGAATACGAGTAAGCAGTTGGACAGGCGTTTTTGAAGAGCATCGCAGTCTTGCTCTGTCGGCACTTGTCGGGCGTTCCGAAGGCTCCACGGCAGCATTCCTGATCGGTGTTATACTTCAAACAGCCGGATTTACAAGCAATTGTGCGACCGTCTGGAAAAATATTTGAGAAAATGCGCTCTAATACAAGCGGACCTTTCTTGATTGCCAGATCGTTCGGGCAAATCTGATTGATATCCTTCACACATCCACCGGCTCTTTTACAATCTCCGTTCCCGCCTTTCGGGTCAATGAGAACTGGGATGTTGTAGCCGTCGACAAGGGAAACATCGTAGAAGTCGAGGCCTTGGTGTCCACGAAGAGTGAACTCGGCAAGCGACACTGGGGGCTCACCGCCGGCTCCATTGCACTTTTCGCGGTTCTGCAAATTGAAAGCTTGTGGGTGACAAAGAGATTTTGCGGGTTTATCACTTTTTTCAAAGGAACATAGTACAAACCTTTTGTAACTGGATGGAACAAAACAGTTTGAACAAACTCATCAGTTGAAACCGTAAATGTAACACTCACCCCACAACTGCCAGTCGCACAGTGCATGTTCCCATCGCACTCGGTCCTCGCCCAGATCCTTCCAGCAGTCCATCCATCGGCCACATTCACAACTCTCGATTGTCCAGCATTCAGACGGAATCCTCCACCTTCCGGATTCCCAGGGCCCAGGATTCCAGCCCAAGTGGTGAATGGACAGTTGTTGAAGACCGTGATCTGACGGGCTTCGGAGGAAGCGAAGAGAAGGAAAACTAGGAGGAGCATATTTAGTGAAAAGAACAGTAGACTGAAGAAAGATAAGGTTCGGTCACTTTTTATACCACCCTAGTGATAAGGTCGTGGGCGGGATCCTTTTGTCAAACAACACGGGACACTGAAAAAGGCTCTCAACAAACAGTCCGAAAGATCGGTTCTGTGTAGGAATACAACCTGTTATCATGAGTCATTATCTCATTTTATCAGTTGAGAAGGTTATCATGACTTTGCATTCCAATTGAACAAGGTGAATTCGTAAAAATACACGCAATCGTTCCATTCCGGGTTACTGTAGTTTTAAAGGCGCATGCCACTTTGTGCGCGCGGGTCTCGCCACGATCGAAACTTTCCACTTCTATTTTCGAAATTTCCTTCGAGTTGTAGGTGCTGGAACGTCAAGCAATTGGCGTTCTGGCAAATAAACGGTGAAGAAGCATATTCTGAGCAAGGTAAGTCTAAAATTTATGAATTTTTAAAAAATGAATCGCATTTTTTCAGCGCAGAACCCCAAGAAGAAAGGAAGGAGTGCTGGGGCGTCGAGCGATCGGCGTCCTGGCCACAACAGTGGACATCAACAGCAGAAGAACGGAACGACGGCCACGAAGGAGGAGTTCTCAAATTCTGGTGAGTTTTTTCACATTCAAATTAAAAAAAGAAAACAGTGAACTCACCCAAATATTTTAATTCTCGGAAAAAATTTCGAAAAATAGTTTGAAACCTCGAAATTTTTGCAGGGAAATCAAGAAGAGAGTGAAAGAGCAGGTGGTGTGGACCTCGATTCGGATTCCGAAGACGGTGAGGCTCTTCATTTCTTTGGTTTTTCACTGATTTTCCTCTTTACAGATCAGTTCAAAGAGGAAAAAACGAGCTGGGGCGCCGAGCGATCGGCGTCCTGGCAATTAAGAAAGAAGCTGGGATTGTCGAGAATAAGGACGCTTTTGCTCAGTACAGCGCCCTGGCACCAAAAGAGCGGTGAGCTTTTTCTTGATATCATCGATTTTTGTGTGGAATAATGTGGTTTCTGGAAGAAAACACTGGACAATTGACCAACTTTTATCAAAAATCATGCACGATTCACCTTTACCACTTTCCAGCCGAACATCTCGCTAGAAGAGCGGGAAGAAGCTGCGAGTAAGGCAGTGCAACGCCCTGGAACCAAGAGGAAGGTGAGCTTTTTCTCTTGATATCGTTGATTGTTACTCTAGTTTTCCAGATATATCCAATGCCTACCAAGAAGAGTGGAATGATGGGGCGCCGAGCGATCGGCGTCCTATCAGCTGAAGGGAGAGAGAGAGACGGGAGGACTCTGAAGACTTGGAGAGCAAGAAGATGCGACTTGCAGTGGTTCCGGTGACAAGTGCATAGTGTGGAATGATGGGGCGCCGAGCGATCGGCGTCTCATCAGCTGTACAGCGACGGTTTTTTTCCTTTTTTACTAATAAAACTTACCTTTTATCTAACGTTGCCTATTTTGTTCATTGTAAATCGCGTTTTTACTCGCTTGAATTTACTTTTTCTCCCGGAAATCGGGTGAAAATGAGTGAAAATGCCAGCAATCCGTTCTCTCTCTCCGGAAATCGGCAGTTTCGCTGCAATTGACTGGAATGTTACTGTGAAGTTTGATTTAAGTTTGAAGAAATTTCCCTTATTTCTTTCTAACTTGCAGAAAACGTCGGTTTTCGCCGCTCCACGAAATGGTCAGCGACTCGAACTGATGATCGTCGACGTCACCACCATCGGGGATTTGGCCGCTGTGACGATGGGGATCGCGAGCAAGGTCGAGGAGATCAATTGTCTCTCGATCCGCGACCTCATCGAGTTCGGTTTGATTGAGAAAAAGACTGTCGGAGCAGTGAGTTTTCCCTGTTTTTTCCTGAAAATCCCCTAATTATGCAGATCGGCGTGCTCGAGCGACTTGTCCTGACGACCCTGCAGTTCGTAGTGACAGTGCCGACACCGCTCACATTCGCCACCTACCTACTCGTCCACATCATCGCCTCACCGACCCAGATATGCATGACCAATGTGAGAATTCTTGGAAAATTCATAAAAATTATCGATTTTTTATGCAGTACCTACTCGAACTGGCACTTCTCGACATCGAAACGCGTCGCTTGTCATCGGATGTTGTTGGGCACGCAGCAACGTGTCTTGCGGTCACAATCGAGTCAGAGGTGAGTGGTTTTCGCATGAAAACACAGGGAAAACGGCAGTTTTTCACCAAAAATTGATGAAAAAGCATGATTCCGGCACTTTTCACCTTTTCCCATTTCCAGTCGAACATCTCGCCACTCAAGGCGCTCCAAGAGATCGAGATCCGCCTCCACTCGTTCAGCAGCATCGAGATGGCGACGAGCAGGAGCCGAGCGCTGATGCGACGACTCGCCGAGCTGTTCCTCGATGTAAGTCTGAGCAAAGTAAGTCTAAAAATTAAAAAATTATATTTTTTCAGCGCAGAACCCCAAGAAGAAAGGAAGGAGTGCTGGGGCGTCGAGCGATCGGCGTCCTGGCGACAACAGTAGAAAATGACAGCAGAACAACGGAATGCAGACAGCCACGAAAGAGGAGTTCTCGAGTTTTGGTGAGTTTTTTTCAAATTCAAATTTAAAAAAAAACAGTGAAATCGCCCAAATATTTTGACTCTCGGAAACAAATAATCGAAAAATAATTTGGAACTTCGAAATTTTTGCAGGGAAATCAAGGAGAAAGTGGAAGAGCAGGTGGTGTGGAGCTCGATTCAGATTCCGAAGACGGTGAGGCTCTCGATTTCTTTGGTTTTTCACTAATTTTCCTATTTTCAGATCACGTCGAGGAGGAAAAGACGAGCTGGGGCGCCGAGCGATCGGCGTCCTGGCAGCTTAAAAAGAAGCTGGGATTGTCGAAAATAAGGATGATTTTGCTCACAATCATCACAGCATCAGCAGGTAGACCGAGTTCAATAAGATTATCAGTTGGTAGGAGAAGCTGATAAGAGAAAGATGCAGGAGGATTCTGAAGACGGTGAGGCTCTTCATTTCTTTGGTTTTTCACTAATTTTCCTCTTTTCAGATCAGTTCAAGGAGGGAAAGACGAGCTGGGGCGCCGGCCGTTTAACACTCAATCATGGAATCTTTCACCACTTCGGACAACCTCTACGAGAACCGCGAGTTCGCCAAGGGACTCGACGAGTTGAAGAAGCGTCGCGATGACGGAGAGGTCACGAGCGAGATGCTCTGGCGGATGTGCCGTTTCTGCCACGACTTGTCAACGACGATGAGCGGAGAGGAGCGTCGTCAGACTCTCATCGAAGGACGCGACTACGGACTGCGGGCCATGGAACTCGACCCGTCGTCGTTCCTCGCCGCCAAATGGGCCGCCATCTTGTTCGGACTTGTGGTCGACCAGCTGCCAACGAAGGAGAAGATTAACGAAGCCGGTAAGCTCAAGGACATGCTCGACAAGGCTCTGGAGCTCGACCCGACCGACTTCGCCCTTCTTCACCTTCGTGCCCGCTTCTCGTTCACGATCGCCAACTTGTCGTGACTTGAGAGAAAGGTAACAGAAAGCTTCTCTCAGTCCTTCACAAGTTGATTCTTTCAGGCCGCTTCCGTGCTCTACAACGAAGTCCGAAAGGCCACGATCGACGACGCTCTGACCGACTTCGAGGCCGCCTACGCCCAGCACGCCGACTGGATCGAGAACATGCTCTTCCTGTCTAAGTGCCACATCGCCAAGAAGGACAAGAAAAAGGCCCGCGAGCTTCTGAGCAACGCGATCGAGCTGCCTACTGAGTCGTCGAGCGACGAAGTTCTGATAAAGAAGTGCAAGGACTTGCTCCAAAAGTGCTAAATTGATTTCATCCCCCACCCGATATATTTTTTTCCTTATTTACTAATAAAACTTACTTTCATCCAACTTTGCCTTTTTTTCGTTCAAAAAATCGCGTTTGAAATCGCATGAATTCACTATTTTCAGGTGTGAAAATGAGAAAAAGTGCGAGAAATTCGCTCCGTTCCGCCGTAAATTGGCAGAGTTTCGCGGCAATTGACTGAAAGATTACTGTAAAATTCAAAGACGCATGCCTTTTTCTTTCGAACGGTCTCGCCACGATTTCCTTTTCCAGCATTTTCCAACTGTTCTTTCCTCTCATTTCTCATCATTTTCTCGCAGAAAACGCCGGTTTTCGCCGCTCCACGAAATGGTCGGCGACTCCACCCGGCCGGCTCCGACCCTATTGGTAAGTTTCATAGTTTTCAGCAAGCAGAATCAGAAAAATCCCTGATTTTTTAGGTCCGAACGTCGGCAGAAACGTTCTTGTGCCATAGTCAGTCGCCATCGTTCGCAGAGCCACGCAGCACAGAAAAACCGAACGAAAGTAAGTTTTTCTCGATAAAACTTGTCGAAAAAGCTGAAATAAATCCGTTTTCAGCAAAGAAAATCACTGAAAACAACGACGTCGGGCTGGTGATACGAGATGGCCAGAAACGGCAAAAAGTCAGTTTTTCTTCGATTTTTCTCGAAATTTTTTTGCAAAAAGCAAAAATTATCAACTTCCAGCCAATTCCATCTGACGAAATCGACGAGCCAGAAGCGAAAAGGACACGTGGCGATGAGAACACCTTCGAGAAGCCGTTGACAGCAGAGAAGGATCAGTTGGCGAGTGAAAACGCGAGAAAATTGAGCTTTCTGCTCTGCTCCAACATCGATATACACGAAGTAAGCGGAAAAACTCACGAAAATCAGTAAAAAATTGAAAATTTTTCAGATGTACAAAGCACTTCGCTCGTCGGCGTCGGCCATTCCATGCCCCAATTTCATCCTCAACGACTCATCGCTTCGAGATACCAAAAACGTGCGGAATAAGAGCAGGTATCACGAAATGTGTGTTTCAACCCGAAATTCCTCAACTTTCGCCGTTTTTCAGCGTCGACGACCGGCAGAATGCGATTCTCGGACTGTTCTCCCGTCGGTTCGCGTTGAAACTCTGCTCCGAGACTCTCCACCTCGGGATTGCCCTTCTGGATCAGTGCCTCGAGCTGATGATTGTCGACGTCACCACTATCGGGGATCTGGCCGCTGTCACGATGGGGATCGCGAGCAAGGTCGAGGAGATCAATTGTCTCTCGATCCGCGACCTCATTGAGTTCGGTTTGATTGAGAAAAAGACTGTCGGAGCAGTGAGTTTTCCCTGTTTTTTCCTGAAAATCCCCTAATTCTGCAGATCGGCGTGCTCGAGCGACTTGTACTGACGACCCTGCAGTTCGTAGTGACAGTGCCGACACCGCTCACATTCGCCACCTACCTACTCGTCCACATCATCGCCTCACCGACCCAGATATGCATGACCAATGTGAGAATTCTTGGAAAATTCATAAAAATTATCCATTTTTCATGCAGTACCTACTCGAACTGGCACTTCTCGACATCGAAACGCGTCGCTTGCCATCGGATGTTGTTGGGCACGCAGCAACGTGTCTTGCGGTCACAATCGAGTCAGAGGTGAGTGATTTTTGCAAGAGAATACTGGGAAAACGACAATTTTTGACCAGAAATTGATGAAAAACCATGATTCCGGCACTTTTCACCTTTTCCCATTTCCAGTCGAACATCTCGCCACTCAAGGCGCTCCAAGAGATCGAGATCCGCCTCCACTCGTTCTGCAGCATCGAGATGGCGACAAGCAGGAGCCGGGCGTTGATGCGACGACTCGCCGAGCTGTTCCTCGATGTAAGTGGCTCAAAAACCAAGAAAACGGAGCAGAATTTGTCATTTTTGCCGGAAAATCCGAAGAAATCCAAACTTGCAGGCCCCCGACAAGAAGCACACCATCTACCGAGAGTACTCGACCCAACGTCGTTACGCCGTCTCGCTTCACCCCATCTGCACAGCTCTCCAGAAGACGCTCAACATCAAGTGAATCGCCCCTTCTTCTTCTATTGCATCCAGAATCATCACCATATCATGTAGAATATCACCTTGGTCTTTTCGCCCCCGTTCCGTCCATTTCTCCACCCCGTTTTACCGGTTTCCCTCTCAGATTCTCCCTCTTCGACTAGGCATTTTTCTTCTCGTTCCAACATCTCGTAATCAATTATTCCCTCGTTTTGAACTGATAAATATGAAAATTTCAGAAAAAAAAATGAGGAAATAACATTTATTCAACGAGTTTTTCTGAATTTTGTCCAGTTTAGTAATTGGTTTATTTTTCGATTTTCTCCTGTTCTTTTTTGCTTTTCTTCTCCCATTTTCCCTCCTCATTGATTATTCTTATCATTTATCACTCCAGTCCAATCTCGATCAACTCGTTGATTTCCGACAGTTCCGGGTTGTTTTCGACAAGGCCGCTGGCCTGGAAAAAGGTGAGTTATTGGGCGAAACGATTATTGTAATTCAAAAATTTCAGAAAGAAACCGAAAAGTGCGAAAGAGCGCAGTTACCTTCTCCAACCCAAAAATCGGAGTCAACGCCTCGACAAGCGCCATTCGAAACGAGGAAATCCTTCTCTCCTCGCCGTTTTCGTCGTCTCTCTTCTCGCCGCCGACCCGATAAATCGAGTGTTTGTGCCCGATTCTCGACGGTTTCGCAACAGTTTCCAGAGCAATCGGTGGGGGCGGAGCAACGTAATCCGGCAGGAACGGATCGTTGTAGTGATAAGGGAAGGCATGCGAACGAGCGGATGAGTCGAGGGGCTTCGGAGGGAATCGGAACGGGGTGGAGGTGTTGGCGGAGAGGTTCAGCTCACGGGCACGGTTGCACAGGTCGATCATTGAATCTGGAATTCGGAAATTGAATTGTCTCTAAAATTTGATCTCACTTTTCCCGATAATTCTGGCCAACTTGCTCATAATCACCACTTGATCCGTGACCAGCTGCTGGAAGTTCATGCAGTTGGCTTGTTCCTCGTTCCGATGCACTTCTTCTGGCTGTAACCCAACTTTCCTACTTTTCTTTCTATCAACCCACCGCCAGCACCAATCGCACAGTTTCGCCAATCTTCAGCTCGTTATTCAGAGAAAAGCACGGTCGGATGAGGGAATTGGTGACTCTGTCGATGAGTTCCGTGTATTTCTGACCGAGAAGTGCGTACTTCTTCCGACTTCCCAGGATGCATCCGTCATTGTTTTGGGCCGAGGTAGCGATGGTTTTGGAGAGGAGGACCGAGGAGGAAGGGTGCAGCGAGCCTGCAAAGTCAGGAAAAGGGAGTTTCAGTTTCAAAATCTGCAGAATAAAGTTAGACCTAGCTAGAGATTCAATTGGAAGAACGGATAACGTAATCTACTATTTCTAATCAGTTGAAAGAATTTGGCAAATTGCCAAGTGATAACTTGGCAAGAAACAAATGATAGTGATCAGTGCAACAGGGATGAAAGTTTCTGTGATTTTCCCTGTTCCACAGTGTCCTTATGTCTACTCACACAGTCTTCTCACCAATGTGTATTTTGCTCCCAAACTCACTAGACTCATCAAAAACCAGCAGCTCCAACTTGGCCAGAAGACACAATTCTTGAGGATCCGAGCATCTTTGGGCGAATTCGCGGAGGTTGGTGGGAAGGAACACGAGGGCCTGGAAATGTTTTTGAAATTAAGAAAAGTCGATTCAGTGGCTGGAAAAGAAGGGAATGTGTTTGTGAAGAACTTGAAACAGGAATCTCTGCCAAACTAACCGAGTGTCCCCTGGAGATGAAGTACCAAAGTGCCAAACTGATGGATCGGACGTTGAACACGGCCCTATCCACCGGGAACAAGTCCATGTTCTTCCGGATGATCCGGTTCATACTGTAATCTCTGCTTTCTATCAATAGAGCGCACTTGCTCACCTATTCGACACATCGTTCCCATCGATACAAATCGGTCTCAAGTAGTCCGTGTTCTCTCTTCTCTTCATACTCTGCGACTTTTCATCGTAGAGGAGCGAGAAGCGGGCTTTTGATTCTTCCTCTGATAAGTTATCCAAATTGAGATGGATCCGGAACGGTTCATCGAAGTCATCCTGGTACTCCATGTGAAGTGAATTTGGATCCGACTGTGGGATCACGTGGAAGAGAGGAAGGGGGATGTGGCAGAGTTCACGTGAAGATTAAGGGGGAATCGGATGGAATTTTAGGACTCACTGATAGAGGAACTGATAAGAATACGTGAAAGACATGAGTCCTGTTGTCCTGAATTGTCAGTTTATGAGAAGTAGGAAAATTTACAGAGTTTCCGGTTTCAGAAAGACTTATTAGATATGGAACAATTCTATCATCGCTTACATTCCTTTCCGAAGTCAAACGGGTCTATTTCACACTCTCGCATTGAGGTTTGGTTAAGTTTTCAATTCTTATCATTTAACAGAAACAGGAAGAATCGACAAGGAGCCGTTTGACCTGGAGGTTTGGGAACTTTTTCCAACAATTGAAAAGTTTCGGTTTCGAGATGGGTACATCCACTTTTTCACGATTACCAGCCAATGTTGCTATGGTAGTTCGGGCTAGGTGCATAGAATTTGCTGGAATCTCTCGAAAATGATATTATCGCTGTATCTCAAAACTTCATCTCACAATTAACCAGAAGGTAAATGTCGGCTTCGCCGCCATTTCCCTTCTGGCGAAGTTTGCTTAAATGCATCACAATAGCAACAGTGACACCTTCTGTGTGTCTGTGAGTTGACCGTTTTGCAGCGTTTTTCCAGCATGACCTAATTCATAATTTTCTCGCAGAAGAGCCCGCTAGTCTCCCGTCACTGTGAAAGTAGTTCTTGGAACGATTAGTTTGGTCCAACCATTAAGGATAGAGAAATTGCCCGTAGCCAGCAGAAACAACCTGATCAATCAGTTTCCTCTCCTGTCCAGAAGTACCTCTCTGAAAGGTGACAGTTGGTACCTCTTCCGCTTTCAATTGCTGACGTGGCGCCGAGTACTTCCAGTGAATGCGAATTGCGATGCTGTCACGATGGAAGGCGTCCTTCTGGCGCGCCTGTCGCAAAAACGGACTGAAGCTGTCTTCCTCACTGGAACAACGTACTTGCGCTTTGAAAGAGATGGTTGACCTGATGAAGTATCGTACTTGTGCGCCACGCGACATCATCTACTTGTCAGCCTGCCTACCGCCAACGGCTCACGCCGTCTCCCCCCGCCTGGTTTTTCCGCCTTCGGCGGTCAAAACCGTCGCTTCTGGCTCCACTTATTCCCATTTGCGAAGATGCTTCAGCCTTGGTTTATCCTGATGAGTTACTCATATTATTCGTAAAATCTGAAATGCGTAGCTGGCCTAGGAATCCGTTCAGCGCGGCCGCCAGGTCTCAAAGCGAAAAAATGTGCATTCCGTGCTGCGCCTTTAAAAAAAACTACGGTTTTCACCGACACTTACCGTAGTTTTTTTAAAGGAGCAGCACGGAATGCGCATTTTTTCGCTTTGAGACCTGGCGGCCGCGCTGAACGGATTCCTAGGCCAGCTACGCACTTCAGATTATACGAATAATAACAGGATGTGTATAAAGTTTGAAACTGTCGTGTTGGCAGAAAAGAAAGCTGAACGTGCCTTCCATTGCCAACGGAGGTCATCATCTCGGAATTCACAACTTTTCTGACACTGGGAGAGATTCCGCGCCTTACGTTCCTCATTCCCACACAGTGCCTACTTCTCCTCTCTTCTCCGCGAACTGCCCATTTGCAAAAACCGTTCCAAAAGTTACGCCGTTTCCACAGCTCGGTCTTTCCGCTTTCGGTTTCTTGTCACCGTTCTCCAAACGCGAAGCTACTTTTCTCTGGCGCAAAGAAGCTTGGCACCGAGAGGATCTAGATCTGTTAGCCGTGCACCCTGCTTATTGCGCCACGCGGCGACACACCACTTGTCCGTCGACTGCCCATTTGCGAAACCCTTCCCAACGTGACGCCGTCTCTACAGTTCGGTTTTTCCAACTTCGGCTCCGTTTCGCTTGCGCTCAAAATCGAACTCACGCCTCTTTTGCACAAAAACACTTTTCCCCCGCTCTACATGTCCCGTTCACCCTACCCGTTGCGCCACGCGGCCGCGCTCTACCTCTCCGCCTGCCACCGCCGCCCGCGTTATCAAACGTGGGTAATTGAACCGGCCGGCACCGCGACACCCGCCGACCCAACTCCAAAGCGCAGCCGACATCAATCCAGGCTGTCGCCGACCCATCCGCGCGGCGGTTCCCCATTGTGAACCTCAGAATCCAGTTATTCTGAATCAGAAGGCGTTGCGCCGAACAGATTCCTTATAAAATTGACGTGCACCGTGCGGGAAGAATTCCTGACCTCCCTGCGAAAGAACGACGAATTTGGCCTTCTAGTTGCTGAGAAACGGCCGCGGACATATACACTTACGGACAGACAGACAGAATTTGTCGTTTAATAATAGTAAAGATCTGTCAAGGTGTTTTAGTCGCGGTCTGACTTCGACTCGAGACCTAGTTAATTCGAAAGAGCATGGTCGATTTCCTATAGTGAACTGGGCTCACTTTTTCCCAAGAAGTCCTCATTTTCGAGAACGGAGCCTCCAAAGTTTAAAACAGTGCAAAAATCCAGTGCAAAATAGCACAGGGGCCCCCTTTTTTCGGTAGGTCAATAAATGCACTGAAAAATTAGCACTATTTCGGACTTTGGAGGCCCCGTTCTCGAAAATGAGGACTTCTTGGGAAAAAGTGAGCCCAGTTTACTATAGGAAATCGACCATGCTCTTTTGAATGAACTAGGTCTCGAGTCGAAGTCAGACCGCGACTAAAACACCTTGACATGTCAAATGAACACGGTACTTAACTCCTCCGTTTTTTGTTCCAAAACACTCCCCTCTGACAATTATGAAATCAAACTTTTCTCGATTCCCAAAGCTTTCCTTCGAAAAACGCATAAAACTCGAATAAAACAATTTCTGCACAACCCAACTATTATATAATGCTCGTAATAACCAATCCAGATGGTTTCCAATCGGCCCATTTTACGACGAATTCTGGGGAAATTCAAAGGTGGGGAGAGACACGCGAGAAATTGGAAAAGGACCAATCAGACCCCGAGAGACTTTTATTACCTTCTCCCCCATATACACTTGAAAATCTTTCTTTTTGTTTCCATATTTCACTTTTAATCCCCTTCTGATATATTACGTACATGTCTTCCTTCTTTTACACCCATGTTCGGTTTTCGGGGGAAAAAAGGGGGAAAAGGGGGGATTAGAAGGGCTTTGGGACGTTGTATGCACTCACGAAAATGATGAAGTGTTTTGTTTTGAAACTGTGTAAGAAGAGTTGGAAAAGAGTTGGAAAAGTACGCGGTTTCCCAGAAAACTCGGTTTCAGAGTTGGTACATTCCTCATGCTGGAATTGGATGGCTAATGGTGGAATTATCATAATCTCACCCGATTTTTGCAGAAAAAAGTGCCAAAACCTTCCCCAGAAACCGTATTCCTCTCGAAATTCCTTTTCGTGGCGAGACCCTTGTCCCTCAGTTGTTTTCCCCTTTTCCCTGAAACTTTCTCCTTTCCAAATTCATGAAATTAGTAGTCCCAATCGGGTCTGTTGTTCCTTTCGCCTCTTGTCCCCAATAAACAACCAACATGTTCACTTTTTGACTCCGTTTATTTTCCAATTCGCTTTCTAATCTCCATCAGAACACACTTGTCCTTATTGGTCAAAAGAATGAATTATGTAGAAGCAGGCGGCGGGTCATGCAACATTACTCACTCATCCCAACTCACTTTCTTTCTTTTTTTGAAAAAAAGGGGTTCTCCTTGAAAATTATTGAAAGTTATTTGCGAAGATTGATCACTAACCAAATTCTGAAATATTACTTGCCAAATCGGTGAAACATATTGTCCTATGAACTTTTCCTGTTTCTCATCCAAGTGAAACTGTCTGTCATGTCACATCCAGGCATTGTTAGGTAGTACATATGTCTTCTGTTCTCAAGAATCTGTGAACTGCACTTTTGAAGCATTCACTACGATGTTCCAAGTTTCGAATCGACCTTCTCTTAGTTTCACTTTTGAGTCAAGTAGTAGAAGACCAATAAAGAAGAAATAGAACGTCCGACAAACAGGAGCTTTGAAACAGTTTAGTTCAGTTGCTTCTTTTTGGGAAAAGTTCGAGATTATTAGGCCATCAGAATAACATGAACTCCAAAAACCGTGAATAAAACCAACTTGGTACTTTTGAGTTTTTTTCTTTTTCTGCTTGTGAGAATTATAAAAGTTCTTCTTCGTCTTGACAAGTAACCCATTTGGAACAGAAAACATTATCAACTGATTCTTATAATGTCTACATATCTACCAGACAACGAAGTGAGGATATTACTCCTGTTTCATCAAACCAATATGTAGAAACAGAATTGTTTTTGAATCAGTTACAAATTGAAAGTAAGGATTTCGAAATGTTTTGTAGAAAAGTTGTTACACAGAGTGTCTGTTTCAAAAAGTAGACAATTCGAAATAAGAAATTTTTGAATCAGTGGGAAAAGTTGGTTCCAAAATCCAAAAACTAAAAGTTTCGCATCCTCTTCTCCATGACAGTGACAATGTTTCTGAAAAGTACTGGTTGCATTCAATTTGCTGTCTGACAAGCGTTAATATTGCAAAACCCCTCGAATGTGATAAGTGAGCTGTTAGAAACTGAAAATCAGAGTTTTATAAAGCAAAATAAATTCAAAGTACATCGGAGAAACAGTTCCCGTTTCATGAAGTTTACAATTTGAAACAGCAAATATCCAACCCAGTGCGTGCATAGTTTCAATACCTTTCTCCCAAATCTCAAAGTTCCCCATTCCATAACAATAACACCTCCTTCTCTCGGGAGTATTCCCCCCAGTTCTCACCTGCTTCTTCTTCTTCTTCCTCTGATACAATTCCTGTTTTTTCCCACTCCCTCTCCCTGAATATTTCGTTTTTCTCTCCAATTTCTCGGCCTTCTGAGTGCTCTGTGAGAGCCCGTTCCGGCCGTGAAAGCGAACAGATTGATGACCTCTCAGAGGCCCCCTCTCACCAATTCGTACTACCTATTCCATCATTTTCACTCCACCAAATTTTGACCGATTTTTTTGGGGAGATTCGGCGGGAATTTGAATAATTAGATGAGTCTCCGGTTATTGAGTGATTACTTTTTCAAAAATTAGTGATGAATGTGCCCTGGGACCCCTTCAGAGCCCTACCCCATCCATCTTCCCTCTCTCTGACACCTCCCAGGTCCAAGGGTCCCTTTCCCGTTTCGGGAGTAATTTTTGACGAGTTGAAATGTGAAATGTGTCCGAAACGGGGGCCCACAATTTAATTATTCGGGGCCCCCGTTGTTGTTGTTTGTGGCACTTTGAGCCCCGGCTCACTCATTTGCTCATTTTCGAGACAAAGTGTTTCTTTTCCTCGTTTTCATTCATATTCTTGTTCTTCCTTCTTCAGCAGGCGAATGGGTAATATGCATTGAAATGGGACACTTTTGGCTGGGAGGAGAAGGCGGAGAATGAGGTTGTGGAGGAGCCAAGACAGGGAGGATCCTCTGGTTTTCACTGTTTCGAAAACTTCTTCATATTCTACCTATAATTCCCCGCTTACATACTACCATAAGTAATGCACAGACGCACAAGTTCCCAATTAGAAACAGCGGTTTTTCTTAACTTTGATTTCTTGTCAAGTTGATGGAATTCAAAATGAAATATTCCCGTTTCAAAAGTATTTCATCAGCGTTCTTGATTAATTTCCCGTTGATAAATCTCTGGGAATAGGTTGCGGCATCTAAAAAACGACCTATAATTTCAATGACCACCCCTAGGGCTCAAAGGGTTGCAACAGTTGTATAACTGCGTACTATTACTGTTACAAACTATTGCCAAGTTTCGAAAATTTCAGATGAATTCGTTATTGCTAGCCGTGGAATTGTCAGAGAAAGCTTCCTTCGGAAACTCTAGTCGGACATAAAATTAGTTACTCAAAAATCTTCTTATTTTTGGAATAAATTCTCTACACCAATATCGGTTTTTTCATCACTTCTCATGAAAACCTCATTCTTGAAACCGAAAATTCACAAAAGTTCCTAGTTCCCTGCACCTTTCCAATCGACCATAAGCCAATGGTCACCAAGGTCTCTAGACATTTCCAATGGCTTCTTTCACACCTTTTTAGATTGTTTTTTGTTTGTTCTTTCGGGCTTTTTTGATTAAAATAGCTCTTTCTAGCACTATTTTTGATAGTTTGGTGTCACTTTCTGTTCCAAGATGGCTAGATATCATGGAACTGGGCTATTGAAATCGTTAGTTGTTTGATCCTTGTCGAAATTCAGTAACCTTCAGAAGTGGGCTTCTGAATCCTCGAAAATCTTGAATTGACGCCCACCTTTGTCTTTGTACTTTTGGCTCTTCTAGGGTGATTCAAACATCATCGTTTTTCCAGTTTTTGAGATTTTTCAAAAGATTATCAGATCAGAAACAACAGACAAATCCTTATTTTCCAAGTACAAAAAACACGGAACTTCCCCTTCGAAAATCCCTCTGAAAAACCTCACGTCCTGACCTGAATAGCATCTAAATTGAGTCGAATGTTCTCGAAAATCGAACAATACGTGTTCCGAGAATAACCCCCCGAATGTTTTCTCCTCCGTTTTGTAGTTGTATCACTCGTTGCCCCGGTAATCCCTTTTTTGCTATAATTTTGATTATTTTGGCTGGCTGACACGTTCTGAAAAAGAGGACATTGAATGTAATCCCCGGAGAGACGCAGAGAAACAGAGCACGGGACTAATTGGACGTATTCTTGAATTTGAGTAGGGAAGAGGTGACAAATTGGAGACATTTGATACCTGAGCCCGTTTTTTACGGATTTGGGCAGAGGGAAGGGGCATGATGTAGGAGCACTGCTGTGTTTCCGATGATTTCGGAATACGTTTTTTTTTTTGAAAATCGGAGAATTCGGCGAAACAGTATTTTTCTTTTTTTTCTTTTTAAAAATTCCATCAAATTGTTTTTTTTTTCTTAAAGTGATAGTGAGGCTGTTGACCAACGTTGACCAACGTTCCTATCGCCTTTTCTTAAATTTTGCGCACTTTTCCCCATTTTGAAACAGAAACTTGACCAAATTCATGAATGAGCACATGGGCCCTAGATCACTGTTTCAAGAATGTGTCAAAAGATTTGAAGGTTTATTTGGTCCAATCAGACGATTGGTAGCTTGCCTAACTATCGATTTCGTTGGAAAGTGGTTATATTAAAAATCCTATAGTGCTGGTCGTATTTCATAGCACAAACCGGCATTTGTATTCGAAAACTAAAAAGAAACGGTTTCATACTGGAATTTTATGAGTGATCTCACTCATTTCACCAGTCCTCAGAAATTTCAACTTTTTTCGAACAACTACACGATAGGATCATGATCAATTTCGCTTTCCAAATACTTACAACAACTTTGCAACTGTAATTCAAATTTTAAAAAAAAACACAAAAACCCACGAATTCCTGTTTCAAACCCTTTATTTTCCAATGGTCAATTCCAAATCTTCCGATCCGGCCATGGATTCTACAATTTCATCCATATCTGCTCTTTTCCTCTCTTGCTCTCGTTCACAACTTTCCCCTCGCCCACTATACACACCTTGCCTATGTTATTCTTTCTCTTTCCAATTACCCACACGTTTTC
The DNA here is from genome assembly GCA_900536315.3 of Caenorhabditis becei. Taxonomy (NCBI): domain Eukaryota; kingdom Metazoa; phylum Nematoda; class Chromadorea; order Rhabditida; family Rhabditidae; genus Caenorhabditis; species Caenorhabditis becei. The sequence continues at coordinate 104,428 of LR539677.1, forward strand.
CCACGTGGATCCATTTCTCGCCTGCTTCCCCCCTTACCTCCTTCTTCTCCTTTTCTCACTTCAGAATAAGTTTCCCCTCCTTCCCTCTCCTCCAATCCCTAAGCCCCGCCCCTTTTTTGAAAAGGGAGGAGTCGAGTGATTTCATCATGATTATCTTCTTTCTCTTCTCATTCTTCTTCTCATAATCTTCTTCTTCCCACTTTTTTGTTCGTTTCCCACATGTTCACCGTGTGCTTCTTCTCCGGATGTCTTTGCTTCCGCAGATTATGAACCAATCCAGACCGCCGCCTTTCCAATTCGTTTTCGTGTTATTTTGTTTTGTTTCTGGAATATTTAACTGGGTGGTGGTTCTCTTAAAACTGTTGGTGAATGAAACCTTGTCAGTTTCACAAAAACTTGAAACTGTACCATTTTTCAAATCACTCCGTTATAAACAACATCATATTATCATTTTTTTTGAAAACGAATCGTAGCTGCTCACTTTTCGGAAAATCCTGTTTCAAAAAGTCATAAAATCAAAATGAGCTATCTTTCCAGTCAATCATAGCGGAACATTTATGCCCCTGCACTTCTCTAATTGTACAGTCTGTTGGCACTTGGCACAGCGCCAAGCCCAAAAGAGTCTCGCCACGATTTGAGACAATAGAATGTGAAATTATGAGATGCAGAGCAAATAAAGGTAATAACGAACTGAAAGAAAACAGTGGTTCTGTAATACAACATCTTGTAACAGTAATTTATAACTATGTTTTTTTGGCAACGTCAAAAATACCCAAAAGTGCCTGTATTTGTACTAAAATCGGTGAAAACTGTTTGGCTGGAAATGCTTGAATTCATGTCTTTTGACCCATTCGCATCAGAAAAAGTTAGAAAACCTTGTCCAGAAGCCGTATTTCAGCCAGAAACCATTTTCGCGGCGAGACCCACCAGGTGACTCGCCGCGGGACGGCAATAATAACATTACCTGATTTTTCAATTCCTTTGTTTCATGTTTCAAAAAAGTTACTTTTTCACTAGATTTACTGTTTTGGCAATCTTGTTAGGTCCTTTTGAAACAGTGCCCTTTCCATGGTCCTCCCCCTCATTTTCCCATTTTCCCACCGCATCTCACTTCCTTTTCTTTCCCCCAAATATCCTTCCAAAAACCTCTCTCTTCTTCTCGTCTCTTTCTTCATCCCGTCATAAGCCTGACCTACCCGTCTTCTTGCCCTCCGGTCCCTTCGCTCTTCTTCAATTATTCACCATGTCACTCACACCTATTGTTTTGTTCCAAGGCCAAGAAGAAGAGGCTTTTGCGACTCTTGGAACCCTTTGAGAAAAACCTAGAGAAAGAATAGGAAGATAGGGATAGGTGAGGCGGAAAGTGCAACAGGGAGCTGTCTCGTGAACGATTCCTAGATTCCTTCGGTTCTTTTTTTTGTTTTCAGTGAGCCCCTTCTTGTTTTTATTGCGGAATTGAAAATTACCGAGTTCTCAAGAAAGTTCTGAAAGTTTCATTCTCCTTTCCTTTTCTTTGAATCTTGTTCCCATTGCGCTAACCTTCGTATGAATGAATAGTAACATCGTTCTCAAAAAAATTAGCTTTTTGAAACTGAAAACTTGATTTTTGACACTAATCAGTGCCTAGAAGCGTTACTTTTCGGTTTCATTGAAGTTTCGAACTAGCATTTCGAAATATGTCGCTTTAATTGATAGAAACCGTTATTACCAAATGGTTTAGAACTCTGTAAATTTTATAAAGAATACTGTAAAGTTAGCATAAAACAGTGAATTTTGAACGCAAAAATAGGCGATTTTGAAAAAAAGGCTCAGTTTCAATGACAAGTTATGAAATTGAGTAGGACTAATCAGTTGATGATTTCCTCTTGGAAACTGTAGAACTTTTGAAATCTATTTCAGCAGTCATCTCCAGGACCCGTCTAGAAAAGTTCCTAATGAAACTGTAGAAAAGTTCAAAATCCCTCACAATCACCAAGCAGACCCTCTCCGAATCTCTAACTCTTCCCAAATTTCCAATTTTGAACTGATCCGTATTTCGACTCTCCTTACTTTGCACTTCGATTGTCCCCCACCCTCTTTTCCCTCCCTTTACCCTCCCCTTGAAACAGAAACATCCCCCTCCCTCGAATAGATCCCTCCTTACCCAATTCCCCCATATCAAACGTGTGTATTTGTTTCGTTTCAATTTCAATTTCTTCATAAATAACACACTCCATTCCAAATTTGTGTCGTGTGAGAGAATTTTAAATTCCCGCTGCCTCATTTCGATGACTTTCCCTCATAACAACACACCCGCCAATTTTTCTCTTTTTCGTGTTCATTTTTCTTTTCTTTTTCTCAGCTTCTCAGCGTTCCTGTGTTCTGTTCCCACACCTGCCAATTTTCAGAATCCCTCTCTCAGAAGCATCAGAATCCGCATCCCGTGTCTCCAGATGAGCCTTCCCTAGAGACAATGTTCGGTCAGGAATGTGGTGTCTCCGGATGATGACGTCATCGCTTCTGCTTCTATTCTACCTTCACCCACCCCTCCTCCACGCCTACAGTACCACTTTCTCGCGACTCGAACCGACATCTACTCGTCTGATTCTAGGCTCTTCTGCCGCCTCAGCGACGAATTCCGCACAGAAATGCTACAGTTGCATGTCAAGATACTATGGCGCCACGTGGCAATTCGCTGGATATTCGAGGATTTATCAGGAGCCAAGGGCCTTTACCGATCACTGCAGGTAAGCTGAACTAAACAAAAAACAAATTGGTACTGAAGAATCGGTCAAACATTAATAGAATCGGCAATTTAGTCTATGATATTGCTGCTCACTGTTTCAAATTCCTATGAAAATTCTTTGAAACTGTGAACAACAATCCAGTCATAAAAAAGCTCGAAAAATGGGAACATGACTCGAATTTCTGTTACAAAATGTCTATGATTGCTTGGAAAAATCTCTGGGCAGTAATGAGTTTGAAAATATATCCAGCTGACATTGGTCCCCTAGGTACTATTTCTAGTAAGACATGGACTCAAGGTGTTGACCTCTGTTTCTGATAGTCATAAAGAGTACATGATAGTTTTCAATTTTCTCTCGAAAAGTAAAAATTCACTGTTTCATGTTTTCTTTTTGCTGTTCTAGGAGAAATTGCACAATATTGCTATCTACATAGACTGATTTCAATTTTCCGGTTTTTTCAGAGATCCTCAAGCTCGAGGAGCCGATGTTCCGTACAGTTATTGCGAGGAGACCGCCAATTGTGTGACAATGATCGAGGAGTTGAAGATTGGTGCGTTTACTGATATCGGGGGTCAACACGATTATTAGTTTGATGATTGCTGTAAAGTTTTTACAAAATATGTGAAACTGAAAAAAATACAAAAAATTGAAATTTTTTTCCGTTCCAAAATGTTTTCAAATTTCTTCTTTTTTCAAACCTCAATCACATTTGTATTTTTTCCGAATATAATTTCCTCGCCGTAAACTTTCACAAGTTTCCTCTCTCTCTCTCCTCCGGGTCATCAAACGTGTCAACCAAGTTGTTGAAACCTATCAGTCATCGCCAGTGATAACTGATATCCCCATCATCACATGTCAACCGCAAATTTCTCACGTTGAAAGTGAAGTTGAACTTCTCTTTTTTGTTTCGAAATCTGGCCACCCGTTGGGGGTCAGAAGTTGGAAACACTTGAGGAAAGGCACAAATTGGCTGGATCTTGCTTCGAATGTAGAACAATTTGATTGAACTGAATTTCCGGGAAGTTGTGAAGGAGAAAGGGGAGCATTGTTATATTTTAGGGATACTGGACAAATGGGGTCTTTGAAACAGGAAAAATAGAAATGAAATGACTTTTTTCAGGAACGGGAGCCCGCGGATACATCAGAGGATGCTGGGGATCGGTTCTGCTGTTCGGATTCAATAGGACTGGTCAGTTTGTTCAGGCAATGAAATACTTATTGTACCTGAAAATCTTGATCACTGTTTCAAGAACCATTGAAACAGAAAATTATTTCCAAAGGTTCAATGGGTCCAAGTTTTTTGAAAAACGGATTGAAAGCAGTGTTCCTTGCGAACTTTTCGAGAAATAAGGATTTTTTCACAGAAGTTCTCAAAAAGTTGACTGAATAGCGGTTAGAATCCGAATTCAGTTCATATCAAATAATTGTTTTTTCACACACTGTTTCAAGGACCTCTGAAACAGAGAAGGTTATTTAGAGGATTAGTGCGTAATGACATAGAACTATATTTTTCGCAAATTTTCTGGAAATGTGTTTTGTCAGAAATAACACAGTTTTTTGAAACAGTTCAAAAATGAAGCAGACTCGAATTTTCGGTTTCAACAAGAACAGACCATGATAGGTTTCCAGGAGAATAGTCGATTTCTCAAGGCTATTCTTCAAATAATTTCCAGTTTCTCAATTCCCTTATTCTTCTTGTCCCTTTCCAATCATCAATCTTTCAGAATTCATAAATTCCCCCTGATCTGCCTGCACCTTTGTGTCACAAGTCCTTCACTTATTAGTCGAGAAAGTACACCCCTTCTCCCCTGTCACTAATGACCACTTTCCGTGTGCCGCGTGAGAAAATGAGCACGTTTTCGAAGAGCTCGTTATGAGTCAAAAGTGTATGGGAATAGGAGGGAAAGGGGACAAATGAGTAAACGGGGTCGTGTTGCAGAGAGGAAGGAGGTTGCGATATGTTGGGGACCGAATAAAGTGAAGGCTTTCGGAGAAGTGGGGACTATCAAATCGGGAAAAACTCCTAACGGATACTCAACAGAATAGTGGCATGCTCGGGGAACTCATTTGAGAAGAGGAACTCTTGAAACGGTGACAAAAAATATCAATTTGGGACAGAAATTAGATTAATTCTATAATCCTCTGTTTCAACTTCTAGACTTATCAAAGCTTCTCCATTTGTTTCAATTGAATGTAGCAATGGTTCAAAAATGTTTTTGTTCCAGGTACGGTCGGCGCGCTCGCCGCTCATTCGTTCTGCCACACGTTCAACCTGACACAGCTGGTCTCTGGCGGTCGGCCGGAAGAGTCGTCTATCAAGTGAGTTGGAGCCACTTGAAATCCGATGGACACATGTGTCCTGATGGATTAAGTATCATCAATTATTGTCTATGACGGAATACACGGGTCCGAAGGCTCGCCGCACACACATGTCATTAGTGGGGATTGTTTATTGATGATTGCGGAGAGCCGAGATGCGGCAAACAGGGGATGTAATTGTTATCAAGGGGGGAGGAGAGCCGCATCAGTTTTCAACAAAGAAGTTCCAACTTTGGCAACAACTTGAAACCGGAAAAATCTGGGAATCTTCTTTTTTAGAAGGAATTTCGAGGTTTTGTCAAGTTTTTATTCTTTCGATTGATCAGATAGTGTTGAAAACTTATTGAAGCGACCGAAATCAACTGAAAAGTTAAATGCTCAGTGAAACCGAAAAAAAAATTAAATTTCAATTTTTTCCTGTTTCAACTCTTCCCTAAATCCCAGCAAAATCATTCTTTCCGTTACCTGCTTTATCATTTTGCTCCTAAATTTCCTAATTTTCCAGTGTCTGCTCGTGCCGTGGCCCCCTCTGCAATGGCTCCACAATCAACTCGTCGACCTCTTCCAACTCTCCCTTTGCCATCGTTCTTGTGATATTCCTGTCACTGCTATTCCTCTAATTCACCCCCAAAAACCCCCCAAAACTTCATCCCGGTATGATGTCTTTCTGTCCATTTTGCACCAATTGATTGAATAACTACTGATAAATGCCTTATCTCAACACGTTTCACAACTTTATCACTTCAACACAAGTTATCAGAGATCAGCGTATCGATACATAAGACTCGACTCGTTTTCCTTGCGTGGCAGTGGCTCCACGTTCACTTTCGGACAGCACGAACAGCAGCAGAAGAGCAGGACACAGGCACGGCGATACGGCGGCAGGAGAAGCATTGTGATGATGACCCAGATGAGCGGACGGTAAAAGTTGACCATGATGATCAGCAGGTTGCTCAGCACTTTTACCTGCAAGATTAGATATGAATCGTCTCAATGAATTGGGGAAAGTGGAGAAGGTCCTAGTTATGGAATAGGTGAAACAGCATCATTGGGTCTCGCCACGAAAATATGATTCCCGGTTTCAAAATGTGTTCAAGATGTATACAATTGGCAAAAAATCAATTTTTGGCTTTGTACTCGAAAACTCGTCAGTAAAACACAGAAAAGATCGAAGTTCAGCTTGTGTCGATTCCACTAACAGAATCGGTGAAACCGCAAACTTTTCTAGTTGTCGAACTAGAAAGCTGGGTCTCGCCACGAGAACCTATACTTTCAAAAAATCTCGGTTTCAGTGAACTTTCAACTTGTGAATCACTAGGGAAACTATAGTTGATAGGTTTTACGCATAGTTCTCTAACTTAGTTTTGTTCCAAATTTCCAACAATAACAACAACTTCAAAACACATGGAAATCATTGAACGGAAAATGAGAACTGCCAAAAATTATAATTACAGATGAAAAGTCAGTTTTTTAAAAGTAACCTCCTCGAAACTGCATTTTTTTTCTGTTTCATAGTCCCTTTTTCTCTTCCGTCCCCCAAACTCCACAATCTTGGCTTTTTTTCGACTACAAACTCACAATCCTCGTCCCACTGTTCGGTTCTCCATTGATTTGAAAAATGTAGAAGATGCCCTCGATCACAAACGGAATAGTCACCAGAAACGCGACTGCCATGTACGAAAGAGCCCATGCCAGCCGACTTCTCGCATCTCGGATCTGCATGTCGACAGAAGTGGCCGCTTCGGTTGGAAGTTCACGCATCACTACCACGATTGACTGAAAGGAAAAAGAAACAGGTTGTGAGAGTTTCGAAGCGATTTACCATGATAAACTGAATCAGAATAGCTGTGAAGCTGATGATAGTGACGATTCTGGAAGTGGCGGCGAGGATTTTGAGGACGACGGCTCCGTTGAGGGTCTCGATGTAGTTGAGGATGCAGATGAAGAAGGGCACGATTTGCATTATGAGGCAGATCATGCTGGAAGAATGATACATAGTAAGTTGATAGGATAAAGGGATGAGAAAAGGGAGTGGTGGAACAGGAAATTTGGAAAAATGAGACTTATGGTGATGGTCAGAAGATTGAAGTCAATGAGCTAATGATGAAATTGATTCGGTTATGAAACAGAAGATTTTTTCAAATTGAACATAATGTGAAAGTTTGGAAACAGCAAGTTCAGATTCGTTTTCTGTTTCGAACTTTTCTTTTATGTTGGAAGCAGTCAACTTTTTGATATGCTATCGATGAAAAGTAACAACTTTTTCTGTTTCAAACTGTTTTCTTCTGTTCAACGTTTTCAATAGTTTTGTTATGTTCGGCAATCCGGAAGACATTCTTCCACTCTGACTCACTTCGTCGGAAACGCATTGATTCTATCCCCCGGAAGCGTTGCAATTCTCGCACAATACAGGAGAAGCGGCATTAGAACCAGTGTGTTGATGGACACGTAGTCGTTGATGATACCCACGAATTCGCTGGTCCAGTCGATGTAGGCTCTGAAATTGTTTTGTTGAAGCTCCTCTGAAACTGAAACTTACGCTCTGAAATCCTTGGATTGAGTCGGCGACTGGGTGAACATGTCCTGATAATAGGCCAGTTCAATGTAGATTGTGAACAGTTCCGAAACGGCGATCGGGATGAAAACAGCGTTTGTGATGCTTCTCATGAAGTCCTTTTCCATTTTCAGCCCGAGGAGCATGATAAGAGCTGCGATGGAGACTCGGATGAGCACGATCACCAGGGACACGATCTTCTTCGGCGTGAAGTAGGCGTCTGGAATGAGAATACATTGGAAGACAACTGTAGTCATGTTTTCTAGAAGCAATGATCGGGAAACGGTAGTTATTTGCCAATGAAAGGGACTATCACTGTGTCTAACCATCCCATAAACTTATGATGATTTTGAAACAGTCAATTCTTCCTGCTGGCACCAATTAGGCATCTAGAACAAAAACTTGACTCCAAATAAACGTCGAACAATCTCCACAATTCATCCTGATCTTGGAACAGTGAAGTTTTGTGACCGGCCACATTGGCAGTGGCATTTCATAATCAAAGTTAAAAATGTGTTTCGAAATTCGGACTTTGAAAAGTTTCTGTTCCAAAATCAAAGTATAACCAGAGAGCATATCGAGCTGTTGATTTATTTATCCCCTTGGTCGTGAATCTTCAGAAGCATGTTCCACTATGAATCATAGAATTTTGGTATCCAGAGGAACTGATTACATGACTCAACCAAATCACACTGTCTGCACCTTATCAGAGATATCAGTGATAGATGAATCACACCATCACAGATCAGTTCACTGAACCAAGAGACTAATTTGCGGTTTCAACTAGACCATATCTTTATCTTTTGAAGTCACTGATAATTGTTCCGTAATCCTACCCCAAATCGAATTTGTGATAAAGTAAAGATGATGAAAGTAAAAAAGCGATGCCGGTTTCAACCTCAGGATGGATGAGTTAGGTGTTTATTTTCAGTCGCTCATTATTGAATAGAAATTATTTTTTAAATTTTGACTGTTTCAAAATACAGATTTCAACCTGAGCATTAATTCACAGGTAGTACGATGTCATCTCTAGTACCATTCCCTTATCACCAATTCCTTATCCCTATTATCCGGAGAAACTCACCACAAAACAATTCAGTGCATATCGGATAAGTTCTGGAGGCGGACTTGCGGGTGGTCGAGAAGTAGTCCAGTGTGGAATCATCCATGAGTGAGAAGACCGTCGAGGTGACCAACCCCTCCGTCATTCTACAATTATCAGCTGTCTTATCAGTGGATATTATGTGTGGGCGTAGAGACAAGCGACCAAAACAATAATAATAATCGAAAAGGTTCGGGGTTATTGAGTTATGATTTGATAAGGATACTGATTTCTAGTGGTCAGTGAGAGTTATGGACAACAAAGTGACGTTCTGGATTCTGGAGCGTGGGATTACATGTGACATTCGGGAAAAAAACCAATTTCCGGTGATAAGAAAGATAAGCAAAACAGAAATCAAACCATCAAAAATTGGCAGGCCCTTCGAAAATACCAATTCTGATGTAACTGGAGCTGATAGAATAATGAAGTTTCTCAGGCTTGCAAACTATTCTTGACTTTTTGAAACACTGAAAATGTTTCATCTGTTGGTGACTGAAATTCTGAGAACTTGCCAGCGGAATGCTGCTTCTCGGGCGCGAAACATCTGGTGCAAGGCAGAACTAATCTATTCGGATAAACACCTGTCTTTTGGTGACATTTAGAGGGGAAGGAGTTGCGCAGGAGAGTGGGAATGGCATTCTGGGAGGAAAGTTGGGATTTTAAACTGGCAAAAACAGTATTTATCATTTAATGCCAACTTGTCGAGAAATATGGAACTGGTGAAACAGAAAAAGACATCTCTGAAGTTCAAATCAAAATCGAAAAAGGTTATTCATGTATTTTTGCTGTCCCGCGGCGAGTCATCTGATGGGTCTCGCCACGAAAATGGTTTATGGCTGAAATACGGCTTTTGAAAAAGATTTTTTGCCTTTTTCTGATGAAAATGGGTACAAAGGCATGTCTTCAATCATTTTTCAACCAAATTCCAGCAGTTTCCTCCAATGATCAGTACAAAAACAGGAATTTTTGGGTATTTTGCTGCTTTTTACCAAAAAAACTTTATTTTCACTAAAAATCGGTGGAAACTGTTGGAAATTAGTTGGAAATGGTTGAATCTGTAAAATTTTACCCATTTTCATCAGAAAAAGTGACAAAAGCTCGTCATGAGGCAGTATTCCAGCCATAAACCATTTTCGTGGCGAGACCCACCAGGTCGTGGGACGGCAATAGTAGAGTTCAAAGAGAATCCAAAAGGAGTATTAGTGTATGATTTCGCCTCCAAATATCTGGAAACTTTGAAACAGTGATTTCTGCAAAACTTTGACTTTTTCAAAATTTCGATACCTCAAGAGATGGAATAATTGAATTAAGATCAAATTTGTTCAGTATTGAGGAATTTGTGGAACAGGTAAAGTTAGAGAAAATGGTTTTTGAAAAATATTCTGTTTCAATAACTTTTGATAAGGATTCGTAAAATTAGTGAGATTGGTACACCAGTTCTGAAATTTCATAAATATTCGGAAACAGTGAATTCCTGAATTCCTCGGTTTCAACAAAAGTTCTAGAGTTCAACTGCTCGGATTACGGTATTGAGATATGTGACGAGCTCTAAAAACCATCTGCTTATCAGCTGTTACTGATAAGCTGATAAGTTTCCACCTGTTCTCTCTTCTGTTTTCCTTCTGCTAGAATGAGTCGGCATCGAGTTCATTGGAGCATAGAGCAAGAGAACCGGGAAATGAAAAAGTTTGTTGGCTGATAAGGTGATAAGACTAAACACAACTTTTAGAGACCAAGAGAAGAATCTAGAAATTTCCCCAGTAAAGACATGTGAGCAACTCGAGAAAAAACTCGATTATCACACAGGTGCCCCAGATTTTTCTAGTTTTTTCTGTGTGAATAAACACAAAAACGAGGTTACCATAGGCAACTGACCAAAGGTTTCTCACGGCACACCTGATTTGATTCGTGAGGATTCAGAAGGCGAAAGGTGTTTTTTGAGTGGCGCTGATGTTTGGGAGCCGCGGAGCCAAAGAGCCAAAGAGCCAAAAATCAAATGGAAAAATCTAGAAAAATCCATGAAAAATGGGGGAAAGCGGGTGAAGTTCAAGCAGGAAGCATCCGGAAATTGGGAAAAAAGTGAAATTGAAATTGATTTTCACCGAGGGATTTTCCGCTTTTTACTTTTTTCTATAACTTTTTTCTCTTTTTCTCCTCGTGAGAAACAGAAATTGCTCGCTCACAACACAACTGGTGATTAGATTTTGAGATTTCGTCTGGTTTCCGCGAAAATTGGCACCGGAGAAGAGGTGGTTGTTAGGAAGAGGAAAGAGCAAGTTGGGCAAGGAGCATGGAAGTGGGTTTTGAATCTTGAACCGAGAATAGCAGATACCAGTTGGAAGGGATGATTATGGGAGGTGTTCGAAACGGGGGAAGTTGTGTTGATTAATCATCACGGCGTTAGAAGATTGATGGAAGTTGCACAAGATCGAGTCATAGGAAACTTGTGAAACTGAACAAGTTTTTGGTTACTATGTAGGAGTTGTCAGTTGTATACAATGATTAAACAGAACTGCTTTATGAAAAGTAGTTCAGTGTACATGGATGTTGTGAAACCGGAAAGTTCAATAAATTATTGCTGTTTCAGATTTTGAGTAGATTCTGAAAACAATTCGCAATTCAATGACTTTGGTAGACCTTTTAGGGTAAGTTGATACTCCAGAAGCTGTCTAGAATACTGTTTCGTTTCACATTGATGTGGGGAGAGTATTGTATGCATTGTTGTGCCAAAACATGCAAGTGTAAAGAAACTGTGTGGAACCGGAAATGTTTTCTGTCGGTTCAGGAGAATTCAGTTTTTTTTAACGGGGATAAGTCCGGATTATTGTCGGAAAAAACCCATCATGGAAGCGGTTTCTGAATGTGGATAGGAGAAAAGCAGATATCAGCTGGAAGAGAAGATTATGTGAGGTGTTCGAAACGGGGAAAGTTGTGTGGAATAGTCGTCGTGCACAAGGGCGAGTCATAGGAAACTTGTGAAACTGAACAAATTTTTGATCACTATTTAGAAAATGTCAGTTCTATGCAAGGACCAAACAGAACTGCTTCATGAAGAGTAGTTCTGTGTATATGGATGTTATGAAACCGGAAAGTTCAATCAATTATTGCTGTTTCAGATTTTTAGTAAGTATGTAGATCCTGAAAACAACTCACTAGTCAAAAACTTCCGTGAGCCCATTGTGCTACTCCGGAAGCTGTCTAGAATACTGTCATTTCGTTTCACATTGGTTTCCGGATAGCTTTGTATGGATTGTTGTGCCAAAGCATGCAAGTGTAAAAAAACTGTGTGGAACCGAAAATGTTTTCTGTCGGTTCAGGAGAATTCAGTTTTTAACGGGGACCAGTCCGGATTATTGTCGGAAAAAACCACCCTCATACAAATGGTTGCTGTGAAACTGGCAAGTTTAGGTTCCACGGATGTCTTTAGATGTTTCTGATTTCGAGATTGAGAGAGTGAGAGGTCTTTCATCTGAAATAGGTAAATAATAATTTATTCAGCTCTGGAAACTGGAAAATACAGTTCTGCGGCTAATTCTAGTAATTTGTTACGGTTACAATGGTGAGCAATCAGGATTGCAGATGACAAAGTGAAATGGGTAAATGGGTGTTCTGAAACCGAACATTTGTTTTTCCTGTTTCAATGAACCTTTGTGTGTTTCATCGATTTCTTGATAAGATTTGCTTAGATTTTTCTCTATTCCTTCTCTTCGGTACTGATTCAATAATGCCAAAAAATCGGCTCTTTCAAAAAGATCAGCTGAAACAGGCCAATTTCTCCGTTTCAAGTTCACCTTTTCCAACTTCTCCTTATTTCCACTCAATCACGGTTTTCATCGTTTTTCCCACGTGACCTTCCCTCTTCCCCTCTTTTTCTTCTACTTTTTCCCTTCCAAATCCTTCCTCATTCTCAAATAATCACTCGATATCTAAATTAGTTTCTCCGAATCAATGGCCACTCACACGAATCTCATGCCGTTGGTAAGTCATCATCCTCTTCAGATCCTGAAGGTGTGTTCAGAAAGGCCGAACTCTGCGTCTGGGCCGTCACGAGTACAAACTGTGCGATGCCATCGCCACCGGACCCTTCTCATCGGTGTTTTTGGTCGAGGAGGGAGGAGTTCCGTATGCGATGAAGGTCGAAGCGCAGAATGGATGTTTGAGACCCGTGTTGAAGGTGAGTTATGGGATTCTGGGGATTCAACACCCCTTCATTTCCAGCTCGACCACGCCGTTCTCTCCTCCCTCGGCCACCACCCCGGCTTCCCTTCTCTGATCTCCTCCGGCCGTACCGCCCATTTCAAATACATCGTCATGCAACTCGTCGGCCCCGATCTCTCGATGCTTCTCGAATTCGCCCCCAACAACCGATTCTCCACCTCCACCGTCTACAAGATTGCCCTTCAGACCCTCGACAGACTTCGTGTTCTTCATGATGCCGGATGGTTGAATCGGGATGTCAAGGCACAGAACTTTGCGGTCGGGCTTGGGGAGGAGAGCAGTATTGTGTACATGTTGGACTTCGGGCTCACTAGAAGATACATGTGAGTCATGGAGAAGCCTTCTGAATCTTCCAATCTTTCAGGGAAAACGACGGTCGTCGTCACCTTCTCCGTCCCTATGGCCCATCCGTCGGCACATTCCCCTATGCTCCACTGACTTCTCTCGGATTCTGCGATCAGTCGCCTTCAGATGACATCGAGGGATGGCTGTACATGGTGGTCCATCTTCTGAAGGGAGAGCTCCCCTGGCACAACTCGAAGCGGTCTCTGAGCCTTGCAAAGGTTAGGGAGTGGAAGATGTACTGTAGAAGAGCCGGCGGACGGCAGAGACTTTTTGAAGGACTTCCGGACGGATGGGCTGAGATATTCGATCTGGTTGTGAATACTGCGTGAGTGATTGGATATCAGTGATAAGGAGCCTTATCAATTGATCCAGGTCTCACGAACGTCCGGACTACGACAAGATCACCTACAAAATCCTGTCCATCGCAAGACAGGAACGAGTCGATCTGGCAGCTCCGTTCGATTGGCAAGTCCAGCCGGTCCTCCGATCCCTGGTCCGACTTGGTCCGTTGAGCGAGATGGCAAGGACTCCGATGACAGAGGGACTCGTGTTGAATACTATTGTGTCGCCGATTCATTAACTTACTACTCACTGGAAAATAAAGACATTTGAGAATTGTTGAGATATTGGCAAACTATTGATATTTCAATGTTCAAGAATTGATGAAACTGATAAATTTATCAAGGGAAATGATGTGATTACAAAGTCACACTTGAGGAATAGGGAATCAAGGTTTTCAAAAACAGATAATGTCCAGAAGCTGGAGGTTATTGTTTTTCATTTAACTCACCTTCAACACGGGTCTCAAACATCCATTCTGGGCCTCGACCTTCATCGCATACGGAACTCCTCCCTCCTCGACCAAAAACACCGATGAGAAGGGTCAGGTGGCAATGGCATCGCACAGTTTGTACTCGTGACTAGTGTGCCGAGTCACACCGTTTTTTGACTGAAAGTCGATTGACTACAAGTCGACCAAGTCGAATAGCAGTCAAAGTCAAATGACTCTTATTTGACTTAGTCGACTAAGAGTCATAGTCATTTGACTCTTATTCGACTCTTAGTCGACTAA
>LR539677.1:119833-170916 GCA_900536315.3 Caenorhabditis becei
AGAGACGCAGAGACAGGGCGCGCGGGCAGAGAAACACACAGGCGGCGGAGCGGCGCACTGTCGGCAGCCGAACTGTACGGCCGACTTTGAGATTTTTAGCTGCGAATTGTTCTGGAGATGAGAAATTGGCGTTTCAGATGAGTTTTTTATGTTTTTCACATGTTCTGGTACATTCAGAAACATCCCCACAGATTTCTTCAAAAATCACTTGTTAGTCGACTAGCGAGTCGACTAAGAGTCATTTGACTTAGTCGACTAAGAGTCGAATAAGAGTCAAATGACTATGACTCTTAGTCGACTAAGTCAAATAAGAGTCATTTGACTTTGACTCTTAATCGACTAAGTCAAATAAGAGTCATTTGACTTTGACTGCTATTCGACTTGGTCGACTGGAAATTTCGAGTCAAAGTCATTTTTAGTCGACTTTTCTTAGTCGACTTGGTACACTACTCGTGACGGCCCAGACGCAGTGTTCGGCCTTTCTGATAATCAATCTTTCTGGAATTCCAGTTCTTTTTTTTGAAGATCTTATGAAGACCTTTAAGATCAACGAATAATCTTACCAGCGAGTTTTCATATTTCTCAAACTCTTGAAACCGAAAATCTCAGAATCCTATCTCATTAACTTACTACTCACTGGAAAATAAAAAGGAATTTGAGAATTGTTGAACGAAACTGCAATCAAAGTGGCAAAAATTTGATATTTTCATGTTCAAGAATAGGTGAAACTGGCATATTTTTTATCAAGGAAGTGGTGTTATTACAAATTTGGAATAGAGAACAAGAAATCACAGTTTAGAATCTGAAAATAGCTGGGGCACATGTAATTCCATCGCACGGAACAATCCGTGAAATCTTGGAGTCTTGAAAATTTCTCAATTACAGAAGTTTATGAAACAGAAATCCAAAGTTTTAGTTTTCATATTTCATGATCAGAACAGCGATTTTCATTTGTCATGCATCAAATCGATTTCAAAAATTTGTCCAGACCTAAACCTTATAATGAAACAGGAATCTGTAACTTTGAAATTCTCAAAGTTGAGGGTTTCAGAGGCAAAATTAGTCATCCTGGACAATCTTCGAGATCATCGAACCAGTCGAGAGCCCTATTTCTCAAACTCTTGAAACCGAAAATCCAGTCTGGTCTATACATAATTATCCATTTCCTCTCACGTAATTCACTTCTCGTCCATTTCTATTTTTTGGTCTCTAGGTGCTAACAAACTTGAATCCAATTACCCCCTTTCCCCTTCCCTACCTCTCCTTGCCAGTCCTAAGACCACTTTCTTCACTATGGATCTCTACTTCACCTCCTTCTACTCCATCCACTGTAATCTTTCCTCATTCTCTTGGTTTGACAGTTGGCACTTCCCTTCTACAGTATCCCATGCCCTCTCAGCCATCCTGATTCCTCTAAACTTCTACGGCGGTTACTGTATCTTGTACAAAAGCTCTGAAAAACTGAACAAGGCAAAATGGGCAATGTTGAATCTACATTTCTGGACTAGTTTCCTGGACTTCCTTATCAGCACCCTACTGACTCCTTATGTATTCCTCCCGTTATTCTGCGG
Organism: Caenorhabditis becei; assembly: GCA_900536315.3. Taxonomy (NCBI): domain Eukaryota; kingdom Metazoa; phylum Nematoda; class Chromadorea; order Rhabditida; family Rhabditidae; genus Caenorhabditis; species Caenorhabditis becei. Next base: position 121,405 of record LR539677.1, read on the forward strand.
ATATTCCGTGGGGATTCTCAATTTGTTAGGGGTCCCTGTACTGGCACAACTCTTCATGATACAGGTTTCATTGGCTTGTAAGTCGCAGATATCTCCAAAAAGAATAAAATTCCAGTTCCAGCCGTCGGAGCCTCTCTGATCATCCTCTTCGAAAACCGTCACAACGCCATTGTCCAGGATCGCTTCAAAATCACAGGAACACCATGGAGAATCTCATTCTACACTTTCAACTTTGGCATTGGAGTGGTTTTCCTTCTGCCCATTTACTTCTTCATTCCGGAGCAAGAACCCGCAAAACTGAAAATGCTTCAGCTGATCCCTTGCCCCACCCCAGAATTCTTCAATCCAGAAGTCTTTGTTCTCTCGGACATGTCAAATTCCGAGTTGATCGGCAGATTAGTCCATATCCACTTTGCAATCCAAACCCTCCAAGGCTTCTTCTTCGTCCCCAGAACCGTCTATTACCTGATTGTCAAGAACCCTTCCCTATCAGAACATACCCGGAAGCTACAGAGAAAAGTATTCAAGTGCATCATCATCCAGATCTCTGTTCCAATGGCTGTTCTAGTCGGTCCAATGATTTATATCTGGATATCGGTGTACTTGTTGTATTACAATCAAGGTAAGGTTCTAGTGATTTCTAACTGATAAGTGATAACTATCAGCGTTGACTAACACCTTAACAATTTCTCTTTCCCTCCATGGAATGTGCTCTACTCTGGTTATATTGGTCATCTACGAGCCTTATCGAACTTTTACAAAACAGTGGATTATGAGGTTGTTCGGGTACAAGAGCCCAACTGTAGAAGCAATGGAAGCTCAGCAGAAATCGATAATTTCAATCAATGCGGTATCAGTGATTTGAAACAATTTCTAAAGGTGACATTGCTAACCACAAAAGTTCCTGATTGATTTGGAAATTATGAAACAGAAAATGTTCATTGATTTTTGATATTGAACAAGTCATCTAACTAACAGTGATAAAGGTGACTACAGTAACCCGAACTGTAAATGTTTCCTTCGAACTCCATTTACGGATTACTGAACTTGTAGTTGTATTCCCTTTGAGCTCGTTTTGAAACTGTTTTCACCAAATACATTTGAAAAATCCCTAATGTGATACTCCAGAAGGTCAAAAACTTACCCAACAGCCGAAATAAAAACAACGTGGTTTGATTATGTAATCAACTAAAACCCTAATTCTAAAACAAAGAAAAATTGCTGAAACTGGAAAAACTTCACAGAACTCTCTGTTTCAGAAAGTTCAGAAAGTGCGCCTGACCTGTAACTGCCTGTTCTCATTCTTTTTTGTTCCGAATCAAAGTCCACTCTTCAAAGATCGTCGGAACCCCTCGAGCCAACAGTCTCGGGACACTTTCCCTGCCCATCTCATTGAAAAAACTACAACATTACGCAATGATTTCCCTGGTGGGATTATGCAAATGTCTCCCGAGTCACCTCTCCTATTTCAAGTCCCCTCCTATCATTTGCGACCATTCGAACTGAATGAGACCCAAGCGACGAAATGAACAACTTCCGATTCTTCCTGCTCTTCCTGGCTACGATTTCGATGACTTTTGTGTACAGTAACCGAGTCGTTTTCGGGTTTACTGTGATTTGTCAGCAAGGAGGCAATGAGAGCGATGTGGAGGTGGTGGTGGATCCAGGTGAGAGAAAGGAAGAGGGGCTAGAAGTAAAATTTGTAGAAAAAATACTGAAAGGTGTTTGGAAAAAGGAATCAAATTCAAAAAAATCTGGTAATCGAAAATGTTCGTAGCTTGAGCTTGAGAACTATGACACTTTTTTGTGACAGAAGATTTTGAAATTTTTTTTGCATTTTGAATTAGAACTGTAAACTGGCTCTTGTTTTTTGTCAAATCGTCGTAGGAACTAATTGCCTATTTCAAAAGTTTCCTGTTTCAAAACTTCAATGAAACAGATTTCTTTGGCTCATTTTCTAGTTTCGTCCTGATTTCTACTGTTTCTTCAAAACATTTTCGAAAGCTACCAAATCTTCAAAATTCACTGCGAATCTATGATCCAATAGTTGTTTTTTGAATTCTAGGAAAGAATCGTAGCTCCGATGATAATCACTTTTCCAATTGAACATCTCGGTTTCAAAAACTCATTGAAACAGTGACAGTTTCTGTTGTTCAATAATCTGTAAACTTTTCCTTTTCTCAGACTACTACCTTCTCGAATCGATGAATGTCGCCTGGATGTTCACCGCCACCGCCATCGGAATGTGCCTCGGCCCCGCCCCCTTCTACTTCGCCCATTTCCTCAGCACCCGTGTCCTGATCTTCACCTACGGAGTCCTCTCCTCCCTTTCCTCTCTTCTCTACCCTCTCGCAGATTCTCTTGGCTTCTGGCCTGCTCTCGTCTGTCGCTTCTTCGCCGGATTCGCCCAGGCCAGTCAGCTGCACTTCACGAATGACTTTGTTTTGAGATGGACTCCCCAATCGGAGGCCTCCTTCTTCTTCTCCATCATGCTGGCCACTTCGCAATTCGGCCCTCTGTTCACAATGATTCTGGGCGGTGAAATGTGCTCTTCCTCGTTTTTCGGATGGGAAGGCTCCTACTACGTACTGGGAGTAGGGACGTTCATCGCCTCGGGAGCATTTGCTTATTACTATTCAGATAGTGTGGAGGACAATTTGTGAGTTGACCTAATTGTAAAGACCCCTAGAGACCCATATTTCAGACATCTCGAAGAATCCGAGAAGAAGTACATTCTGACAGGAAAGCACTCCACAAAAAACAAAGAACCAGTTCCTTACCTTCCACTTCTGAAGGACTGGACCATTTGGATCAGTTTACTCATGTTCACTGGCTACTACTTGGCAATGATTGTTTATCAGCAGTACTCTCCGATTTTTATCAAACAGGTGGGCAATATGCGTCGGAACCCAGTGACCATGACAATTCAGGTTCTGCATTTCACGATTCGTGAAACCGGATACTTTTCCGCGATTCCTCAACTTGTGGCCATTTTTATCAAAATCGGGTGTGGAAGGTTGTTGGGTGAGTTTTCTGAAATAAATTTTTTAAGTTAGGAAAAAGTGTCAGAATTATGTTCACAATTGAACAAAATTAAGGAGAGAATGTTTGAAGACACGAAAAAAATCGGTGAAAAGATCTAGGTCCACTAACAGTGCGTTGGGCTCTAATAAGCTAGTGGGGGACCTAAAAAGAATTTTTTTTTATTGTGAAATAAATTTTTTTAGCTAGATGAAAATATTAGAGTAAAGTTTGTAGTTGAGCAAAAGTTATGAAAAATTTTTTGAAGACAAGAAAAAAATCACTGAAAAACAAGGAAATATTTTTTCCGTTTCAAAGTCCTGACATCAGTACAGTTTCATATTTTGATACAATCAAGTCACAGCCTACTCAATTTCCTCTTTTTCAGACGTCAAATTCGACTGTGGCCCAAAACTAACCCTTGTCATTCCTCTAGTCATCCTCGAATCCTTCAGTGCTTTTTCCCTGTTTCTCACTGGTTTTGTAAGTTTCTACCCTTTCCCCGACTAATCAGTTCTACATGTTTTCCTTTTTTCAGCTCGACGACCGTGTGTGGGCGTTGGTTTGCATGATGATCTTCGCTTCCCTTCACTTTTTCATGCCCGTCATCTGCAGTCGCACTATTCAAATTGTGAGTGTTCTTTGAGGGCAACAAGAGTACTTTGGGGTTCAGAGAGCCGCTCAACACTCGCATTTCGCTTTGAATTTGAACATGGTCATCGCTGGAATCGCACAGATTCTGATTCCATTGGGAGTGCAGGCAGCGGTGCCGGATAACACGAGAAGTCAGGTGAGGTGGAGTGAACTTCAAGGAGAAAAACGTAATTTACGATATAATGAATAACGATTTACTTTTGAAAACTTGAGAAACCCTTGAAGCAGTGAAAATCGGAAAATTTGACATTTTGAAGAGATCCTAACACCAAAACATATTCTCTATAGAATTTGATGAGTTTTGACACCAATATTGGCTTACTTTGGCCTGAATGCATTTTGGACCGAAAAAAGGCTGAATTTTGGCACGGAATATTGATTTTTCAAAATATAAATGATATGGGTGCGAAAATACTTCAAATTCCATGAAGAAATCAAAAAATCGAACACTTTGCTCAAGTTTCAGTGTTTCAAACTGTCATGAAAGCGAGATCACTCATTTTCTCTAACTGTTTGGTACTGGATTCCTGACAATTCTATATTTTCCAGTGGTCCTTCGTATTCTACTTCCTGACCATCACCGTCGTTATCACTGCTGTCCTCTACTGCCTTTTCTCACAAGTTTCCCCGGCGAAATGGACGAAAAAGAAGGAAGAATACACGATTTACCGGTTGTCTGACATCTCTCCACCGGAACCTGTGACTATTCCGATGCCAAGGGAGATCAAGTATTGAGTGATAAAGTGATAAAGATGAAATTGTTGTGACGGGTGGGAGAGAAATAACAATTGATGATTTTTCGTTTATGAATAAAGTTTATGCTAAACTTGAAACAGAAGAAATCCAACTTCTAGCTTTTATCAGTGATAAGCGTTGACAATGTAGTTTTCGGTTTTATCACCACATTGCAACTTGACCCATTTGTTTTGGAGCCTCGAATCCCGAATCTCGTGAACATCTTCTCCCGAATGCTCTGCAATAGATACGCTTATCACCTTCCCCTTATCACTCCTACCTTGACCATTATCAGCACAACAATGGGATTTAATGCTGGGCACCAGGAGAAGAGGTACGGTAGGTAGATGGAGATGTGAGTGGTCTCGAAACGAAATAAGGGCATCAGGAAGGAGAAGTAGAAGGGAATGTGGATGGTCAGGAACGGGATGATGAACTGGAAAATATAGTTGAAAAATGGAACGTGCATTGAAAAGTGAGTAGATCTAGGTCAAGTTATGTAAACCAAGAAACAGTAAAAAACAGTCTCATGGAAAGAAAAAGTTTGCAGAGTTCCATTTGTAATTGATTTTTGGGACAGATTTTATTGAAAATTGATGGGCTTTGTTTCCAAATTTTATAAGAATTGTTCCATAATTGGAAGACTAAAGTTTCTGAACGAATCTTGTTGACTTTTATGAACCAGGAAACAGTAAAGTACAGTTTCAGGGGACTAGTAAACTTTTCGACTTGTTTGCCGAATCAATCGTGCTTTCTGGTCAAATTATTATGTAAAAATGTATAAAAGTGAGTCATTAGATGCCGAAAACACCATTCTGCAGAATAATGACAAAAATTAGGTCAACTACGGTAATCCTGGACTAAAAAACTGTCTCCTTGTTCTATATATCGAACTTTTTGACAATTATGCTCACTTCTGGGAGTTGAGAAACCGTAAATACGAATTACAGTTTCGAGAAATAGTAAATTTATTAAAGTTGGTTGGGTAGATTAGTCTAGATGAACTTCGAAAACGACAAAACGTCTGTTGCAATTCGAAGATTGAGATTTGGGTCTCGTAACGATTCTTGCTAATTCGAAAATTTGATCATTCTTGTGATCCTAACGCACCGAACCATCTGATTTCTAATCAAATTTTTCCCAATTTCCTGAAACCGTAACCCACCTGAACCACGAGAACAGTCGTTAATTGCTGCATGGACTTCACCGAGTTGGAGCTCTTCGCCGCGCCGCCCTTCCTCATCTGACACCTTATCACCACCCAACACACCACTGATATCACTGTCGACATGACCAGAACAGTCAGAATATACAGAGTACAGGCCCATGCACTGTGATCCGGCACCCAGTCGTCCAGTTCATAGTCATATCTTTCCAAAGAAGCGATCAGATAGGCTGTCTGGCCCTTTCCGTTCAAGTTGTACACTATTTCTTGGGATAACCGGTCATCTGAGATGTCTGGAGTGTAGCCGTTGTAGAGGAGTACGGTAGCTGTGAAGGAGACGAGGAATGAGGCGAATGTAGTGAGGAATACGGTTTTGTGCTGGAAACGGGACACTCTGAAATCGAAAGTTTTGTTTTTAGTACATTTTTGTGCAATTTCTTACTTTTTTACAGTAATAACGACTTGTAGAAACTGCATCGGTGGTCCCATACACGAAAATATGACAAATGTGACGAAAGTTATCAGAATTGCGGTTCCTGAAGCATCCTTCTTTCAAGCTATCACACACTTCCATCTCGCTCTGCGTACTCTCATGCGCGCTTTCCCGCCTGCATGTCTACTGCCTCGCGACCTACTTGCAAGCATGTCATTCTGGCCGAGTGGTCTAAGGCGCTGCGTTCAGGTCGCAGTCCTCTCCGGAGGGCGCAGGTTCGAATCCTGCGGATGACAGAACTCTTTTGCTTTTGCTTCCCCAGTGATTGCAAGACTACTCACCAATTACATTTGGCAGCTTGAAACCGCCCTTGACGATGTAGACCGCCTCTGCTTCTGTGATGTAGGCGAGTGTCTGGAATGAGTAAACAAGTTTGAGAGTCTTCGTGATTTTCGGTTAGCGCTGACTCAGAAAACAACTTACTGGCGAGCTGAGAATAACAGAAACGGAAAAGAGCAATCGGAGAACACAACCGAAGATTTGCAGACGTTTCACGGATTCATTGTAGATTTTGACACGTGACGTGGCAATGATAAGGGCAAAGTTGAAGACGAAAGAGACGCATCCGGCGATGATTCCGTTGATTTCGTCAAGCCACGTGTCATTCACGTCGTCAACTGTTATCATGACTGGAAGATTTCAATTGATAAGGGATTCTGAGGGATTCAGAAGGCCCTACTGATAATGGAACCGTTAGGAAGGAGGAATTGGTTATCATCTGGAGGAGGTTCATCAGAAGACATGGAGGGATCCAGAAGCGGAAGCAGAATGAGAAGGAATAACAATTGGGGGAAGCCTAGGTAAACAGGAATGATTGAGTTGGACCGGAACGGCTTGGCTAATCAAATTGTGTCATTTTGGTTCTGATAAATGATAAGGAGAAGGTCAAAATGTTCTTGGAAAATGGGGGAATTGGTTTGGAGAAAATAAGGGGAAAGATCGGATTACGGTGGCAAGCGGGTAGCATTAGAATTGATATTTTGGGGTGAGTAACATTCCCATGGGTTTTGTATGAACTGTCAAAAGCTGTAAGTGTTCAGGTTATGGGTTTGTTGAAACTGAATTTTTGAAAATATACATATCGCATAACGAACTAAGAACATTGTCTGCTATGTTAAACTCTTCTCTTTGAAACTGAACAAAACACTACTTTCTAATGAACTTTTGATTGAGCACCTGACTATGACTAACACTGATTGCTAATCCCATTGTACTCTGAATTATCACTATCAAGTTATCAAGATCTCGTGATAGCTATTGTGAGTGATTTCGACATACGACGCCTTCTGATTGGCTATTTGACCAAAAGAGTCACAAAAAGAGCATAAGAAACAGTAAACAGTGAAAGAACATGTTACTACTGTAGCAAAAGAAGGATTAGATTGGGAAATGAAATTGTCAAGTGATATTCAGTCATCATCAAATGAGTTCAACAGTACAAACAGTCAACAATCATCTGTCATGAGTTTACTGTTCCTATGCAACAGTAAGATAGTGTTTGACAAAACAACTCACCGTAAAACCTCTATTAGAAGGGCACCCAATAGTTTGACTTTGAGCTTCACTATCTCAAAAACTAGAAGAGTTATCAAAAAGTTGTCAACTGCAAAGTTGTAGACGAAGATTAGAACTACAACTTTGCAGTTGACAACTTTTTGATAACTCTTCTAGTTTTTGAGATAGAAAAGCTCAAAGTCAAACTATTGGGTGCCCTTCTAATAGAGGTTTTACGGCAAATTGAAGTCCAGACAATGAGAAGGTCTCCGATTCTTTGAAGTTAACTATTCGGTAAGAACTGAATCATTCCGATATCTCCCGCTTCCTCTTTATATCATTTTGAAACAGAACACAAATTTTTCTTCAAATCAAAGGAAGCTCTGATTGAATGACAGAAAAAGAGAACCCAATAATTTATTTATCAGAGTTATCAATCCTGATTGTAAGTGACGATTGAAAGTGATATTTGGTGGTGGATGGATGAGTAATGCACACACGATTTCAAAAAGATGGCAGTGAAAATAAGTATCTAGATTGGTCAAATGAATCAAGTGAATCAGTAAAGTAGTCGGAAGTGAAAAATATTTTTACCGATTCAAAACTTTTTGAAAATTTGGGCAGATTTAGGAAAAATCTATTCCACAATAAACAAAAAACAAAACTTTTTATAATAAAATTGCAAAGTCTGCACAAGTTCATGTGTACTGATAATGATAAGGAAGATGATAACAAATCGAGTTAAATTTATATCAATTGAGTACATAATGGACAATTTTGGATGAACGTTAAAAGGAAGAAGCAGTGAAAAATGCATCTTCAATCTCCTAAACGAAGCCGCCGAAACGGTAATTGTTACTAGGAAGATTCACCATAAATTACAGCTTCTCCTAGAATTTATACGAATTCACTTCTGAATTTCACGTGAAATCCGCAAAATGCATGTCTAGACGTCAAAAGATCGGAGTTTTGTGTACCCAACTCGTCAATTAGATTGAATCAGCAGCCGGGGGCTCATTGAGCACGCGCACTGAGCACCTGAGAGTGACGGACTTGGATCATGTTGCTCGAGGAGACCTTCGAGACGACCGGACGGCACAGCAGACGGTCACGCACGTTCTGGAAGAGAAGATGGCAATTACGGACTGTTTCAGGGAGGTGCCAAGTTTAGATGTGGGATAGGTGAAACAGTAGTTCAAAATATTGTGATCTTTCAAACGAATCTTACAATAACATTTATATCTCATTGACCACTTGGGCGTTTTAGATAGTCTGATAAGGTTATCAGTCTGATAAGATAAAGCTTGCTACGCGAACACCAAAGTCTTGCAAAACCCCAAATAACAAAGAAATTCAGTTTCAGTGCAATTTCGAATTGTGAGATTTTTCAAGAACTTCTGGCACTACTGAATTTACAAGAAATTCTACTGAAAGTGGCTCCAATATTTTCAGTTTTCTGGAAACTGTGATGTTTCACAGCTACCAGAAAAGCTTCCGATTTTTTTTTCAAATGTCCCTAACCTTCACCAGCACCAGAACCAAAATCGGATTGATTGCTGGACACCACGAGAACAGAAACGGCAGATTTGTTGATAAGAAGGTGTTCTCAATGTCGAACATTGGAAGGATGAAAGAGACGATAAATGGGACATAGACCGTCAGGAACGGGAGAGTGAACTGGAAAAAGGATTGATAAGAGATAAGAATGGGTGCTGTACCTGTAACGAGAGAATCAAGTTGACCTGACTTTGAGACTTCTTCGCACTTGCACTCATCATCTTCTTTTTCATCTGCTTCCGGATGTAAAATGTGCAGACAATTACAGTGAGTACTGATAAGATCATTATCAGTAGAATGTAAAATGTACAGATTTCTGAGAACCAATCGATTTTATATTCGCCAGTCGAAGGGGACTTTCTCTGAAAGAACTGATAAGATGATAAAGGGTCATTGTGATAACTCACACTTGTAACGGTAACCATCAGAAACGCACTATCACCTTCTCCATTCAAGTGATAAACAATCTCTTTAGCTTCATTCACTTCTTCTTCAGTTGGGGTATAGCCAATTGATACAAGGGCAAGGGCTGGAAGACCGGTGAGGACGGAGATGGTGGAGATGATCGGACCGAAACGGTCATGGTTGTGGCCACGGCTGGAAGGGGCAAGGATCAGAGGGATGATTGGAGGGACTTACTCAGAGAGAAGGTGACAAAGTTGAAGGTATTGGATGGTGGGGGAGCTACAGGAGATGACGACGAAGAAGATGAAAAGGATTAGGAAGATGAGGCCTGGAATGGGAAAGTTGGCGGTTTCAGAGAGGGGACAAGTTTCTAAGGAGTCAGGGGAACAGTAATGTAGCTAAGATGCAATTTTCAATGAAGAAAAAGTTTCATGTTTCTACAGTAAGATAGATATCGATTGAGAAGAACCGATCTTCAATTCTTGAGTTAAGGCATCCGGCTACATAACTTTCTCTTTTCGGTTCAGTAGGGCGCGTTATCATACCTTATGCCTCGTCGAACAATTAAAAAACTGGTTTTTCGAAAATTCAAAAAAATAAAAAAGGTAAAAAAAGAGGCCTGTTTCAAAACCTCCTTGAATTAATTTATCTCCAGCTTTTTCATTCTTAGAATTCTATTATGAGTCCCGATCTCTATCCCTTCCAAATTGTTCCCTCTGATTTTTTCAATGCTCATTCCCTCTCTACCCACGTTTCCCTTGATACCGGAACCTTTTCTGCTTGCAAACTCTATAATCAAATCCAGCAAATAAATCAAAATCATGTTTGTTGTCTCGTCGGAACCAACTCGGTTCAACGTCAACTTCCAAAGTTTTCTCATAAATCACTTTGGATTTGATTTGAGAATGAGCAGACTAGACACGCGACAGAGGATGTATTACAGATTCGCATGATTCTCAAACAACTAACCAATATGAAACGGTAGAAAAAAGCCGCCTTTGACAATGTACAATGACTTCATTTTGGCGACGTAGACGAGGGTCTGAACCACGATTTTTTGGTTTTTTAGTTGAATTTAAAGCTTACCGGTGATGTCAGAACTACAACGAGAGAGAAGAGCAATCGGAGCACACAGACGTAATATTGCATCCTTTGGAATGCTTTTGAGTAGACTTTCACTTTGGAAGTGGCATAGATCAGGGCAATGTTTCCGATTAGGGAGACGATTCCAGCAAAGTCACTGTTGATCTCGTCGACATTGGTGTTGGAGAGATTTGAGACGGAGGAGATCGTGGAGGTCATCTGGAATTGAGGAGATGAATTGGAGTCGTTAACACATATCTTGAAGTATGAGTGAGACGGTGAAGTTTAAAAACAGAAAATTAGTATGTGAAGGAACTGACTTGGGGTTCTATTGAAAAATAGCCGAAGTTTATGATTTATCTAGAATTTCAGAGTCTGTGGAGAAAAACGGTGATCGTTTTCAAATGTTTGAAACATAAACTTGTGTTTTTATTGAAACAGGGGACATTTATTTGATGAGAAACGTAAATTTTGACTTGTTCAGAAACCACGGACGAGTAGTACTGTAAATTTAACTATTTTGAAGTCATTGGTTTTGAGAAACAGTGTTTTCTGGTCGTTTCCTGTTTCACTTCTGGAAGATAAATATCGTTTTCTAGCCTAACCCATTTTAGTTTGGTTCGGTTCTTCACTTTCAAATTGACAAGCAACTATAATTGCTTATCAGCATACATCGAACAGATGTCTGATCCTTGAACTTGTCAGCTGCTAGACAATTGAGCATTGGATTCAGAGTTCACTTTTCGAGAAGAATTCTGTTTCAGAAGGTAAAAATACAAAACTTTGAAAATGCAATTGTAATAAGAAGTACTTTTGAATAGTTTAGAAGCATAAAGCTATATTGTTACCGAGGCCAGGTACAGAAAAGGAAAATTCAAAAAATGCAGATTCTCGGAAGCCAAGCGAGATCTAGATCCCAGGCAAGACTAGACAATTCCCTCTAGTAGACATGCTCTTCTGATTCTCACTAATTATAGGCCTAGCCATCACGAATTACGTCGGTCCAACTGGGGAATCAAAGAAATGGACAAGAAAGACGTAAGTGGGGGAAAGGGCATTTGAACACTGATGTTAGAGTGGATTTGGAGCATGTGAGCAGTGATTTGATCAGTGATAAGGGAGTAAAAGGTCTAGAAAGATCAGATAGTGAACAGTGGATGGATCGGGATACTTTGGAGACTAATGCTTGAATTCAAACTGAACCTTGATGGGTCCGAGAAACAGAAATCTCATTCATGCTACAGTAACCCTTCCTTTCAGAGATCCCTTTTCCAGGTGATTATCACTTGCAAATTGGCAGTTTAGACAAGTTCAAAACAGCCATTTTAGCTTGCCACAAACAAAAAACTTCAAGCAATTGTCACGTAGCATGCTGTTCTGGATTTGAAAGCTCTTTCTTTTCGAAAAGCACATTGGAATTGGGTTGGGTCACTGTTTCAGACAAGTTTGATAGGGTTTTGGATACAATTCGTGTTTCAGTTCACGTGGTATGTTGGAATCGTAAAAAAAGGCAAAGCTGGAATGAGGTCACTGGGATGCAAAATACTGTTTCAGAGAGAACACTTTTTAGCAGTCAATCACGGATTTATTATTGGGAGAGCTTCCAGATCAACGGTATTGGGAAGCAACAGCGTTACTTTTTTAGGTGTCGAATAGAAACAGAAAAAAACGTGTAGATTCACGAATGTTTCAAAAAGTCGAGAGAAAAATCAGCACCAGTGTAGAATATCAGATACTAAAAACTGTGACCCAACAATAAGTGACACGAGAAACTGGAATTCACTGTTTCAAGAACTTGTGATCTTGAACAATAGGTACTGTACAATAATTCATTCAAATCCCAGGAGTTACAGAAGGAATTGGAATTTGTTCTTCTTCGAAAAACTTTTCAAACACGTGTAAAACGGCAATTTTCAAGATTCGAGTACACTTCTTCTCATTCACCTTCTTATCAGTAATCTAATCCACATCAATCAAGAACACACTTCCTTTTCAAAGTCAACCCTCGAATCCCAATGCGATTAGCACTGCGTCTAGTGCTAAAATCAACGTCAATCATCAAAGCCAAAAAACCAGAATGTTCAGATGAGGAAATCAGATTTTCAGAGAGAAAAAAGACTTGCAGACGATTTGACAAGTGCATGGACAGCCCTGTGATTACAGCAGAGATGTTCGAGTTTTTGGAGAAAAATCAAGAAATCAGAGCGAAAAGAGACTCCGAGGAAAGAGCAAATGGAAAAGAAAGAGCAAAACACAAGGAACAAGGCACTGATTTATTGAGCAATCATTCTTTGGAAGTTGAAGATCATGAGGTTCAGTTAGATTGGGCTCTTGGAACCAAACAGGCATAAATCATCTTTTGAAGGACATTATGGACGTTTTGACATGAAGGGCATGACTCGAAGTGAAGGTTGTGCCAGCCAGCGGAGTGCTCTTCCGGTTGAGAAGGGTGTCACGGACGTTCTGGAAAAAGATAGCCTAGGCTCCAGAATCCTCTCATTTCATTCCCTTCTTGAAACAGTACTCACCTTGACCATACAAATCACTAAAATCGGATTGATTGCTGGACACCAGGCGAATAGGTACGGTAGATTTGCTGATAGAGTTGTGAACGTCAAATCGAGATAAGGGAGGATGAAGGCGGTGTAGAAGGGAATGTGGATGGTGAAGAATGGGAAGATGAACTGAAGAAAAGGAAAGATGTTTCAGAAAAAGGGATGAAGTGGGGAGGAGGTATAGGGTTTGATTGGTAGTCTGCATTTTTATCATATTTTTTGAAAAGTTTGGAAATTGGAAACTAGGTCACTGTTACAATTGTTACAGCACTAGCACAAAGCTTTTGAGTTCAGAAAGGAATTCATGGTTTCAGAAAAGTGAGGAAATGGGGAGTGAGGATAATAAACGGTTTCAGTAGTTCAATAACACTTCCTCTAGGTAATCAGTTTCATCATTATTGTGGTATTGAGTGAATTAGGGTCACTGTTATAGTAAGACGTGTCATCAAGGCTTTTTAGAGCAATTCTTGAGCTCTTGTCGAAAATCTCCGTTTCAGGGAAGTGAGAAGGAAAGGATGATGGTTTGTGGGTTGCTTTGTGGTCTCAATGTGTTGTTAGTTGATTTTTGTGTTTCACCATGCTTATTAGTGATGGGAATGTTTTGTCGATCCGTTTAACGTCCCGATCACTATTCTGTTACTGATTTAGCACTTCATGAGAGTTTCTGTTTCTAAACATATTCAATAATGGTACCAATCTTTGAGATGTGATCGTTCGGAACAAGGGGAAGAGATCTTTGAAAAAGCATACACCCTCCCTCTCCCACCCCTCTCCAAATATTTCTCACCTGCACCAACAACAACAAATTCAGTTGTCTCTGCGACTTCTTCGACGTACTGCTCATTGACTTCTTCTTCATTGACCTTTGAATGTGCACGAACGAGATAATCACTACTATCAGTGAGATAATCATCACTGTGAAGATGAAAAAAGTGCAGATTCGAGCGGAAATGTCGTAGGAGAAGGTCTGGGTGACGTCGTCGAAAATCTGAAGGCTTCTTTGAAAGCTATAGGATTCAGATGATGATTCCTCACTTTTTCTTCTGGAGCAATGAGAAAAGAACTGTCTTCATGACTTGTTATCTCTTGAATTAGAGATTCAGAAACTTCCATTTCATATCTGCTAGGTGTATATCCTATGTAGATCAGGATAAAAGTGGGGATAGCCACGAAGAACGGAATGGAAGAGATCAGAGATCGGAGCACTACGTGGTTCTTTAGAGCAGGGCTGCAAAGATTAAATGGATGATTGGCTGAGAAATGGGCGAACTTTGCGAGTAAATAAGCGACTTGAAGGCTCTGAACAGCTGGACCCGTGCAGGAGGTCACTACGAAAACGACGAAGAGATTGAGGATGTGGCCTCCGAGGGTTCTCTCGATGTCGATGCCGCCTTTGACGATGTAGAGGGCTTTGACTTCGGTGATGTACATGACTGTCTGGAAAATTGGCCGGGTAGGGAGGAATACAAGACTGGATAGATTTTACTACTTTGACTATCAAAGTGTCAAGTTCCGGAAAACAGTTATCCAGCTAGTGAAACAGTACGTTTTCTTGTTTCTTTTCAGCGTGACTTCCCAAGTCCCAGTTCATATTTTTTTTTTGTCATCATTTTATCATCATCATCAGTTCTTATCAGCTTCTCCCAATCATTACTGTGCTACGCACTAATCAAAGATGTCGCTGCTCGCTTCAAAACTCGTCTCCAAGCTGGTCAGATCCCACACGATCCGTCAGTTCTCCGCCCATCCCGTCAACGATGCCATGTTCGGACTGACCGAGGACGAGATTGCTGTAGGCTTCAGACCCCTAGACTTCGAGCATCTCCCATTTTCAGCTCCGCAAATCGGTCCGTCAATTCGTTGACAAGGAACTGGCCCCGTATGCTGATCAGATTGACAAGAAGAACGAATGGGATCAGATGCGTCCGTTCTGGAAGAAGCTCGGAGAGCAGGGACTGCTGGGGATTACTGTTCCGGTGGAGTACGGTGGATCCGGCATGAACTACTTTGCGAATGTGATAGCCATGGAAGAGATGACGCGTGCTTCTGCATCCATGGGGCTTTCGTATTCAATCCATGCGAATCTCTGTGCCAATCAGATTAGGTTGAATGGATCTGAGGAGCAGAAGAAGAAGTTTCTTCCGAAGGTGGTTCTGAACGGAGAGCAATCTCGAATGATATATATTTCAGCTGAACACCGGAGAACACATGGGAGCATTGGCAATGTCGGAAGCGTCGGCTGGTTCCGACGTTGTCTCGATGAAGACGCGTGCCGAGAAGAAGGGCGACAAGTACGTGCTGAACGGAACCAAGATGTGGATTTCCAATGGTCCGGTTGCTGATGTCTATGTGGTGTACGCCAAGACGGATCCGTCAAAGAAACAGCACGGAATCACCTGTTTCCTTGTGGAAAGAGGAACCCCGGGATTCACGCAGTCTCCGAAACTTGACAAACTCGGGCACCGCGGAAGTCCCACTGGAGAGTTGGTGTTCGACAACTGTGAGATCCCGGCGGAGAATGTGATGGGAGAAGTCAACAAGGGAGTCTACGTGCTCATGAAGGGGCTGGACTACGAGAGACTCGTGTTCGCAGGTGGAGCAGTGGGACTGATGCAGTCGGCGTGTGACGTGGCATTCGACTATGCCCATCAGAGAGAAGCTTTCGGACAGAAGATCGGAACGTTCCAGCTGCTCCAGGGCAAGATGGCAGACATGTACACTACGATGAATGCGTGCCGTTCGTACGTCTACATGGTCGCCAAGGCCGCCGATCAAGGAGTTGTGTCGAACAAGGACTGTGCCGGAGTGCTCCTGTACGCAGCCGAGAAGTGCACCAAGGTGTGCCTCGATGCTGTTCAGATCCTCGGAGGCAATGGATACATCAATGACTACCCGACTGGCCGATTCCTTCGTGACTCGAAAGTTTATGAGATTGGAGCAGGCACCAGCGAGGTAAGCTTTTCCTGGGCTTCTGATCCAAACGGTCATTTTCCAGATTCGTCGTCTCATCATCGGAAGAGCGTTGAACAAGGAGTACTCAAAGTGAACTACTCTTTGTGTCCGGTTATTATAAATCAGGGCTACTATTAGTAATTATGCTAGATCAGTAAAACTTGCAACGGCAATTTGAGCTTTTCTGTTTCAAATTTCCCAGATAAAGAACACTGATAACAGACTCTCAATTCATCCTACTTCTTTTTCTGGAACTCACCGGCGATGTGATCAACACGAACATCGAGAAGACCAATCGGAAGACACATGAGTAGTACTGTGTCCATCTCACCGTTTCCGAGTAAGATTTCACCCGAGAAGTCACAAAAATGAGCAGAAGATTCGAGAATAACGAGACGATCCCAGCAATTGCAGCGTTGACCTCTTCGACATAAGGGTTCAGTGTGTAGTGCTCCATCATCTGGAGAATCGGATTCTGAATGATTTCATTCTGATCAGGAAGTCAAGAGGAAAAGGAAAAATAAGCGGGAGAAAAGTCAATTAGAGGGCTACGGAGAACGGGTTAATCACTGGCAAATTGGCTTGTTTTCTGATAAAAAATGACACATTTCGGACGGAGAAAAGCTAGAAAACGATGGGAATTCTGCAGAGAAAGTCACACAAAAATGTCTCCGGGAAATTGGATTCGGGTCTGATGTGATATAATGAATCAGAGTTGTTGGAGGTGGTTTTAGGGAAAACATTAGAAAGAGGAGGAAGCACAATGATTGTATTGTAGCAGGTATTTTTATGGGAGCAGAACACACTTTTTAGGAAGTCGCAATTGTTATGGCCATTTGACTGATATCTTGGTATCAGAACTGATTAGAGGTCTGATTTGAAACTGTGAAATTTGAATTTTTAGAAGAAAAAAAGATGAGTCATTGCAACGGAAGAGTATCGTGTCGGGAAGTTTACTGAGACTCGGAATGTGTTCTAGAATGGAAGAAAAATCCAGATGAGGTTCTAGGCCATTTTGAATTTTAGAAATCTTACTGTTTCTAGGGTTCGATACAGTTGCAAGTTCTCAGAAACGATTGATCTTTTTGACTTCTAATATTCTTTTGGTTTGGAACAAAGACACCACAAACTAGGTCTCAATGTGTTTTCGGCTGAAATTTCTAGTTTTTTTTTCAGTTTCAAGAAGTGCATGAAACAGTCAACTTGTTTCAGAGCGCATTCTATCGTAGGCTTCGCAATAAAAATTTCTTGAATTTTTTTTTGCATTTGCACCGGAATTAAAAGGGTTCTCTAATAATTTATGTAGTTTACTTTTTTCACTGGAATCGGGAAAGTACAGATGCTTTGATCACACGCGAACTGAAATATCTAGTCAACTCTGGATGACATAACCAGTTTGAAACTGGAAACTTTTGTTCGTCCATGATGAGATGGATAGTTTGAAAACTCTGATTCCCAGATTTACAAACTTTTACAAATCTTTTGAAACAGTTAAAAGTTCTAGGGAAACGTTATGTATGTATGGGTGCT
The DNA here is from genome assembly GCA_900536315.3 of Caenorhabditis becei. Classification (NCBI taxonomy): domain Eukaryota; kingdom Metazoa; phylum Nematoda; class Chromadorea; order Rhabditida; family Rhabditidae; genus Caenorhabditis; species Caenorhabditis becei. Next base: position 139,049 of record LR539677.1, read on the forward strand.
CTTTGAAACATACATGAGAAAGCTAATTATAAAAAATCAAGACATATGAAACTAGAATAGTGACAGCTTTCCGACTTTATACTTGGAATCTGAAACAGAATATGATATTCAGATGGGTTTTCGAATCTAATCTGTGAAATCACAAGAAGGATAGACTGGTCTGAAAAAATGGAGTAGAACTTGACAACTATTTGAAACAGAATTTACACTTTTCAAATTAGCCTAATCAAGCATAAGGCCCTATTGAATCAGTGAAGCACCGTATAACCTGGAGATCACCCAAACATAGACCTCCAACCTCCCAAAAAACACCCCTTTCCCCCCAAAATCCAGTCTTATTTATCCCGATTGTCTGCTCCTAATGAGAACATTGCAAGACCGAGTAGAGAACATAAATCATACATGCATGTCAAACATTCGTCAAGAAGAAAACGAGGTCAAGGCATATGGGTTCAGAAGGGCCCATGGTTGTAGGGTAACTGAATTTCTGATATCTGGAAAAACACATTGAGCAAAACAGAAGAAAACGGAACGCTCGGCAGCAAACGAGAAAACAAGAAGTGCTGTGACTTTTGACTTTTTCGTTTTTAATCAGACGAAATGAATGGAAAAGACCACTCAATTTCTCGGGACTTGTGCTATTTTTCATCTGTCTCACGTGTCTGATCTCTGAAAATAAATAGGTCAAATCTGATTATCAGCGCTGAGAGAGTTTCGGTTTCAATAGGAGCATAATTCTGAGAGCAAAGACTCTGTGAACAATTGATGCAGCTGGTCGGCTTGCTTGTCTTATTCTTTGACTTTCAAACCGTCTTGGCTGTTCCTCAGCAACTAATCAACCTAATTCATCGTTTTTCCACAGAGAAGTCGGGTATTCTCCAGGCAAATTGCAGGAAATAAAAAAAAAAGATTCTGGGTCAGGTCTAGTTGAAGACAGATTGCAGAATCAATCGATTGACATGTCAGTCTTTCAGCATCTCATCGAACTTTTCTGTGAATGCCACAGTTAAATCAAACGTCAGGGCTTCAGCGTTTTTTTTTTTTTCAATCAGCTATTGATCTGGCTGTTCTATTGCGAATATACGATATTGTTGACCTTTATTAATCTCAACTTTGTCCCTGTTTATCACATGACCTTGTTGTGAAACGAAAGAAGAAATTAACTTGACACACTACGCACGAAAGAGTGCGACCCATTTTTCCATGTTTGTTTCTATGTCACATCAGTCAAATTCAATCAATCGATTGAAATCAATACATTTCGAAGCAGAGCTTGATTTCTTGACCTCCCTGTTTCGTTTTGTCATCATTTTGTTATCATCATCACTCTTTGTCATCATCCCCTTATCATTACTGTGCTACGCACTAATCAAAGATGTCGCTGCTCGCTTCGAAGCTCGTCTCGAAACTCGTCAGATCCCACACGATCCGTCAGTTCTCCGCCTATCCTGTCAACGATGCCATGTTCGGACTGACCGACGACGAGATCGCTGTAGGCTTTCAGTATCTGGCCTTCGGGAAGTCTTCCCTTTCAGCTCCGCCGTTCGGTCCGTCAGTTTGCTGAAAAGGAGCTGGCTCCGTATGCTGATAAGATTGACAAGGACAACAATTGGGATCAGATGCGTCCGTTCTGGAAGAAGCTCGGAGAGCAGGGACTGCTGGGGATTACGGTTCCGGTGGAGTACGGTGGATCCGGCATGAACTACTTCTCGCACGTCATTGCCATGGAAGAGATGACTCGTGCTTCTGCGTCAATGGGACTGTCTTACTCAGTTCATGCGAATCTATGTGCTAACCAGATTGTGTTGAATGGATCCGAGGAGCAGAAGAAAAAGTTTCTTCCGAAGGTGACTGCAAACTGAGATGCTTTTTGAATCATCTATATTCCAGCTGAACACCGGAGAACACATTGGAGCACTGGCCATGTCGGAAGCGTCGGCTGGATCCGACGTTGTCTCCATGAAGACGCGCGCCGAGAAGAAGGGCGACAAGTACGTGCTGAACGGCACAAAGTTCTGGATTTCCAACGGTCCTGTTGCCGATGTCTTTGTCGTTTACGCCAAGACGGATCCATCGAAGCACCAGCACGGAATCACTTGCTTCCTCGTCGAGAGGGGAACCCCGGGATTCACACAATCCCCAAACCTTGATAAACTCGGACATCGGGGAAGTCCGATTGGAGAGTTGGTCTTTGATAATTGCGAGATTCCGGCGGAGAATGTGATGGGAGAAGTCAACAAGGGAGTCTATGTGCTTATGAAGGGGCTGGATTACGAGAGAGCTGTCTTATCAGGCGGAGCCATCGGACTGATGCAGTCGGCTTGCGACGTGGCATTCGACTATGCCCATCAGAGAGAAGCTTTCGGACAGAAGATCGGAACATTCCAGCTGCTGCAGGGCAAGATGGCAGACATGTACACTACGATGAATGCGTGCCGTTCGTACGTCTACATGGTCGCCAAGGCCGCCGATCAAGGAGTTGTGTCGAACAAGGACTGTGCCGGAGTGCTCTTGTACGCCGCCGAGAAATGCACCAAGGTGTGTCTCGATGCCATCCAGATCCTCGGAGGAAACGGATACATCAACGACTACCCAACCGGTCGGCTCCTTCGTGACGCTAAGGTCTATGAGATTGGGGCAGGGACCAGTGAGGTAAGTCTTCCCTGGGATGCTGATCCAAATGATCGTTTCCAGATTCGTCGCCTTATCATCGGAAGAGCGTTGAACAAGGAGTACTCAAAGTGAACTACTTTTTATGTCTGATTATTATAAAATTGCTGCTACTAAATTTTGCCAGTTCTGGCAGATCTCATTTTCTGTTTCAGACTCAAGAAGTAAGTGAATGTGGAATCGAGGAAATGATGTACACCATCAAGTCCCGACATCTTTGTGGAGTGTGCGTGTGTTCTGATCTTGTTTTTTCCGCCTGTCAACTGTTTTTTGGCTCCCTCAATAACACTATCCAAATCCACAGACAGGAAAAAACACACTTTTTGGAAAGTTTCGACATAAAAAGCCTCTCTATCAATAACTGAACAACCGAACCCAATCCGTCATGAAGTTCTTCCTATTCCTTATCGCTCTCTTCTTTGCGATTATTGTAAGATATGAATTCCACACCATTTAAATTCAGAGACTTTCAGCATCCCAACGAGTCGGCTTCTGTGAATGTCACTGCTAAGGGATACGTCAGGACTGCAGCGTTTTTTCAATCAGCTATTGATTCAGCTGCTCTATTGGGAATTTACGGGTTTTCTGAATGAAGATTCCCTTTATTAATCTCAACTTTGTCTCATGATTATCACATCATCAATCTTCACTTCTTCGGTCTCATAATATCAATCGTTGTCTCTTTACACCTTCTCAAATTCATCTCATAAGCTCCAATTTCAAATGGATCAGTTGGTTTGAAGTAGTCGAGTCCTCTGCCGATCTTCACAACCCATCCGTTGTCAAATCTGAAAACATTATCAAACACCCGGATTCAAATCGGTTCTCTATAACAGTTCAAGAATATAACCTTGTTGTGAAACAGGCAAAAAAATGAACTCACCTGATCTCCCTATCGTGTATCGTGTCACTAAACTCGAAATGCAAACTAATTCCTCGTTTTTCAAGACTTCTGAAACGAAGTCTCCTTATCTCCTTATCTTTTTATCAATTATCACTTACTCCCCCAACTTCTCAAAAGTCGCTTCATTCTTCTTCGCCTCCACATGCGTCTTCAAAGTGATCGTCTTCAATCCCTTCGACAAAACCACCACTAATTCACAAAACCGAATGAAATTGACAACTTGTCCGTCATTTCGAATGTACGAATCGAAGACTTCCACATTCCGAAGCTTCTCATTGCAACACGGCTCAAAGATCTTATCATATCCATGGCCAATCGAGTTCTCTTCGATTTTCCGAGACGTCCAGATCACTTCGAAATGGCACTTCTCCTTGAGTTCCCCCACTCGTTTTTTGTATTCCGGAAGCGATTTCACGACGTCATTGTACTTTTTGTGGTCTTCTTTCATCAACCTGGAACAGAAAAGATTCCAATTTTAGATTCCCTGAAAGCAAGTGCGCTCTACCGAATTCATGCGGGCGCGACCCTCAAAACTCAAAAGTTCAAATTTTCAAACTTTAGAGATCAGGAAACGCGCTCTACTGAACAAGTTATGAATTCTCTGCAGAGCGCATTTGCACGAAAAACTTCAATATTTTATGTCCTGTAAGCAAGTGCGCTCTACTGAACCATTCACAAAGTCCAGTAGAGCGCACTTCCACCAACTCACCGCAACGCCACCGAGAGCAATGCGATCCCTTCTGAATACTTTGGAATCGCATCGTTGAACTTTTGCAGATTATCATAGTCAACTGCTTTTTTGAGAACTACTGATGCTTTTCTGACAATGTCTGTGGCACGATCAGTGTCCATTTGTACAGATTCTGAAAATGGAGAAATTTGAAAAGTAATGAGAGTTTACTGCTAACTCTAACTCTAGGAAAAGTAAAGAGTCAATAGTCAACAAAGTGGTCACACTGATAAGGAAATCGATAAAACGCTGAAAGTTATCAAACGGAAATGTTGGAGTAGAGAACTAGCAAACATGGGAAGTGACGGCCTAGAAAACCAAACCCGGAAAGTTAGGCCATTTTTAAGTTTTGCGAAGTTTACCTCAAGCATTCCTCCGATTGAAAACCACCTCTTGAGTCGACAATTTCGCATGACTCTGCTCCAAATTTGTCAGTTTCACCAGTTTTTGAACCATTATGTCGCGAATGTTCTGGAATATTCCATGCAGTTAAGTCAGAGACATTAGTTGATCAGTTTCCATTTTGCAACCGCGCTCTAATGAACTCAATGAAACTGTATCTTTTGCAGTTACAGCAAGTTTTCTATTAGTAAAAGCCTCTAGATGTTTAGTTCTGAGAGGCTCACCTTGACAACACACATGACAATAATTGGGTTTGCTGCTGGACACCACGCGGATAAATAGAGCATGTTATCAGAGAGAAATTCGAAATGACTGTTGAAAAAGGGCAGGATGAAGGTGATGTAGAAGGGGATGTGGATGGTGAAGAACGGGAAGATGAACTGAAATTTCGAAGATTGGATCTGTTTCATTCTTACATTTATTAAATTCCCTTCACAGTTTCACTACTTTCATAAGTTTTCTTTGTAACTGACATCTACAATTGATTCTTTTTTATCATTGTTCACCTGTATCAACAGCATCATATTCAGATACTCCTGTGTCTTCCTTGACGCAGAACTCGATGCGAACTTCTCCTTCATCAACATCTTTATCCGAACATAACAGCCAATCGCAAAGATTATCGAAGTCGTCATCACGATCAGAATCACTAAAGTACAGATCTGGGACATTACGTCGAATCCGTAGAGGTGCCGGTTACTGGAAGGATCTGCCTGGAAAGGATCAGAGATTGTGAAGAGTCTAGCCGGTTTACCAGGTGAGTGGTGACAATTAGAAAGGAGGCATCGCCTTGCTCATTGATCTGTTGGACGATTTCTGGTGAGATGTAGACGTCGAAGAATCGGGGAACGTAGCCGAAGAAGATGAGGATGACGACGGGAACACCGACGAAAAGGGGAATGAGGAAGATGAAGAAGTTGGTGTCTTGTTTCGAGGTGCTGGAAGGGGTTATTATAGTTGCATCTGAAAACTGCCGCTCGCATTCGAAATTTCAAATTGGCGCGCACGATATCTCGCAGCGAAAACTACAGTAAGACGTGCAATTTTCAGTGTTTTTGGGCGAGTAAATTGTTGTCGGAAATAGACGAAAAACACTGAAAAATGCATGTCTTACTGTACCTTTCGTCGCGAGCCAATTTGAAATTTCGAATGCGAGCGGCAGTTTTTAGATGCAACGATATAAGTAGACATTGGAACTATTAAATTGAATTAGTTCAACAAGTAATCAGAAGGAAGTGGAACTGTGAAAAATGTAAATTCTGTTTCAAAGGTATCAAATAAGTGGTCAGAGTGTGCTATTTTCAGTAGAATGTGTCTTCAATATACTTACGCCTTCAAAAGTACAGTAACCTGGAGGTACTGTACACACGGACTATTGCAGAACATCACAATTGACACGATGAACATGACGAGAAGGGCTTGACCGATGGGGACTGGAAGGGTGAAGCCGCTTTTTATAATGTACAGGGAACGGGTGGAGGGGGTGTATTCGATTGCCTGGAGGAAGATAAGGTTACTGATAAAGTTCTGTTTCAAAGTTATCACAAGTCCCTATCGACTCAAGCCTACTTACCGGATTCGCCAACGCCACTGTAATCGAGAAAACCAGTCTCCAAAACGCCATGTAATACATTGAAAATCTGACGGATCTCGTGTACGTCTTCACTTGTGACGTGGCAAAAATCAGCAAAGAATTCGAGATAATCGATACGGAGCCGGCGGCGTAACTGTTGATGTCGTCGAGAATGGAACCGTTGAAGTCTTGGTAGAGTTTAGAATGATTCATTTGAGTGATAAGGTGATAAAGAGACAGACTGAGTGAGCAGGTGGGGGGATAAGTGGTAAACAAGAGAAAATGAGCATGTCAGAAGTGGCTATTAGACCTTGTTGTGAAGACTCGATTCGAGTTCTTGTCGCCTCGATTCCCTAGAATCCTCGTCGGAATCAGCACCTCCCGGATGTTCTGAAAGTCTTTCCCTCCAGAATCCGAATGACTCTGATTACCTTGACCATTATCATAACAACAATTGGGTTGATTGCGGGGCACCAGGAGAAGAAAAGAAGCATGTTGTCGGTGAGAAGTTCGGTTTCGTTGTTGAAGAATGGAAGGATGAAGGTGATGTAGAAGGGAATATGAATGGTGAGAAATGGGAATAGGAACTGGAAAAAAGACCAACGTAGAATTGAAACGTAAGTTTAGGAATCAGGATAAAGAAGTTGTGAAACAGGAAAAAAACATTTTACAGTTTCAGAAGATTGACAAAAACAAGGTCCAGTGACTTGTGTCATTCTCTGAAGACCTGTTTGTAAATACATTATTCTGTTTCTGGAACTTTCAAGATTGAAATTTGTTCTTTTTCAACTGATTTGTTGTCTGATCCAGTGAAAAAATTATTCCAGCCTTAAATTGGAATTTTCAAAACAAATTTTTTCACGGTTTCCGAAAAATAGCAAGCAAACAGAGATATTGTCGGTGTCGATGTGAAATGAATTCTCTCAATAGTTTATTCAAAAAGTCAATTTTAAAATTTCAAATCCCAAAACAAATTTTACAAATTTTAGAAAATTTTCCAATTTTTTTCGGTTTCTCAAAAGTCATTTATAACTGGGGCAATTTTTCAAAGTTTGATAAACAAATTTTGTATTGCAAAAGAATTCTGTAGCGATTGTTTGAACTACTTATCATTTTCAACGGCTACATCTGGGTTTACCGGCTATGTAATTCGATTCATGTTTTCTCCAGATTTTTCATCTTAGTGCCCATTGAGTTTTGCCAAAACTAATCACTTTTCACAAAACAGTGAAACAGGATACGTTTTCCGATCTGTTTTTTAAGCTTAATGTTTTTCCTGTTCCAAAAGTTCTTGTTTATCTGGTTTTGAAACAGTCAAATTCAATAGAAGGATAGAATGTACTTCCAATTTTCTATCTCGTACCTGTATCAACAGCACGGTGTTCAACTGTTCCTGTGTGTTATTCGTACTTGACCCAGTCATCCCCCTGCACTTCATCTGTTTCCGGATGCTCAGATAACACATGATTGTGATGAATAACGAGAGGAACATGACGATTAAAATGAAGAATGTGCACACTTGAGACATCATGTCAAAGTCGTAATGTCCTGTTTCAGACTCTAGTTTTGCCTGGAACATTGGGACATTGAACTGATGATCTCGTTGTCCTTACCAAATGCACAGTGACAATCAGAAACGAAGTTTTTCCCTGATCACCCATCCGTTCAATGAAGTAATCAGCGACTTGGACATCATAAAACTGAGGGACATAGCCAAAGTAGACGAGGATTACTGTAGGGACACCGACAAGGACAGGGATGATCGAGATGGTGATGTTGACTTGCTTTCGAGCAGTTCTGCAGAAAACGCACAAATGTAACAAGCACATTGAAAATTCGGGTTGTGCTCAAAATTATGGGAACTTTGAAACAGGGGAAATTTAAAGAAGGGTCTTCTACTGGAAGAGGGGTCTCGCCACGATTGTCTCGCCACGATTGTTCACGGGGTCTCGCCACGATTGTTCACGGGGTCTCGCCACGATTGTTTTTCAGTTTTTGAAATGTTTTTTCACTGTTTCTAATAAAAATCAAATCAAAGTTCAAAAAATTCTAGTGTTCGACATTCGATTGAAGTGAGAAAAATCAGCAATTTAAAAAAGTAACGATTTCGTGCCAAGACCCTTTTTTGCAATTCTAAAAGTTACATCGGCAAATATCAACATTATCTGTCCATTTTCACTTCTGAACTTACGATGACAGTAAAACAGCAACTTGCAGATACTGAACTGCCGGTCCATTACAAGACATCACAATTGACACGATGAACACTGCGAGAAGAGTCTCCCCGACCACCAGAGGAAGGGTCAGACCGTTTTTGATGATATACAGGGACTCGGTTTCAGCGACGTATTCTATGCTCTGGGAATTGGGTCATTTCCAATTTGGCTTCGTGTTTTACAGGACTCACCGGACAAGTCAGCACAATACTCGCTGAGAATATCAACCTGAGAGTTGAAATGGAATACTGTGAATATCTGACAGACTTCTCGTAACTTTTCACTTGAGAAGTTGCATAGATGAGGATGAAATTGGAGAGTACGCTGACAATGGCTGCTATGTAACTGTTGATGTCGCCGACGTAGGAGTCGTTGAAGTTCTGATAAGGCTTACTCGTGATGTTCTCCTCAGTGACGTTGGCAAAGGAGTAGTTCATCTGGAGGCAAGGATTCTGACCTTGAGATTCTGGAGCCACCAGAATTCGAGAGATTCTGGATTCTGGAGCTCAAATAACCAAGTTCTCCAACAAGAATAATTCAAAAAACTCAGACGAGAATCTCACGAAAACGCTGGAAAAACAAATGAGAAAGCAGAGATTGACGTTCCGGGAAGTGGAAATTGAATTGCGAGGTGGTCTTCTGATGTTAGAGATCAGAAATTCCCGAAAAGAATTGGATTTGGGTGTACCCGAATTGTTTGCAGCCATTGTGGTTTGATCGTGCGAACGGGGTACGGTACATCCTATAGGAGTACGTGATTTGCTATCAATGAGAATCTCGAAGTCAGAAAACAAGGTTCTGGGTGCAGCTACGGCGGAAATCCTATTGAATGTCGTTTATTGGGGTCCTAAACCAACCTAAGTTTCAGCCTCTGATATCTAACATCATTTTTTCAGTTTCACATTCCCGCTATGAATTTGTCCTTGGCACTGAGTTCCGGTAAACGATTGTTGGTGTTTCGACTGCTTCAACTTCAAAATTTCTCTCCCGTTCCAACATCGGCTTATCCTATTTTGATCCAAATTTAGTGGCAATGAATGAGTAACATAATGATTTCAAATTTTTCAGTTTCACAAAGGTTATTTCCAATTAGATTAGAGGCTGAGTTAGTTATCGCCGCGCTATTTTCATTTTTGGTAATTCTCCTTTCCACTTGGAAAGTTGGCTGAAATTCTGTCCAAATTATTGAAAATCCACTAGTCTCACTTTCATTTTTACATGTTCCTGTTTCATGGTTCTTGGAAAGCACTTCCCTTCATTCTTCTTAAGTCCTTGCACCAAATGAAATTTTTCAGCAACCAATACCGTTTCATGTTTTGTAAGATTCAATGGTTAATTGTTGCCTCATATATAACTAAACAATCAATACCCCATTATTGTCTTCTCCCTATCACTATCATTTCCTTATTGTCCCTTTCCCTCTCTCCCTGTTATCACTTCCAACTCCCTTCTCCCAAAAATCATAAATTCCAGTGGTTTATGCTTCCCGTTTCAAAGAACCTTCCCTTGAATTCTTCCAAAATGGCCAAGTTGTTCAGAAGATCAGTTACATCATCTTTTTGTACCTATTTCCATGTCATTCCTTATCAAATGTTCTCTCACGACAGAGTCTGTCACAATTTGCATCATGAATGAATATGTATTTTGTATACAGAAAGGGCGGAGTCCTGAACAATTCCAAACAATTACCGTTTCCCAGATTTTATGAATTTTTCAGCACTTTTTCAAACTAATCAGAAAGACAGTGAGAATTTCAGAAACCATGATGATGCCAATGGCAACAACCGCAACGTCTAAAATGATGATGAACATGACTGGAATGATGGACATGACAACTGCCAGTGGTCCAGTGGCAAAGAGGCACAAGATGTGGATGTGGTATCATACGGAAGTCGAGGATACTGTACTTTTCAAGGGATGGACTGTTTTTGATGCGGGAAGTGAGTCTTTTTTTGGTTTAATCGAATAATAAGCTTTCCGGTTTCATCTTTAGTATTGAGTCTTAGAAGGAATGTGTTTCAGATGATATATTCGGTTGGGATCGGGACCTAGGGCAAATGAAGCACCCTTATGGGTGTATATCACCCAAGAAATATTTCGACTGCAAGTTAATCCAAACTCGAGTTTTTGGCAAAACTTTGATTTTTCGAAAAGTTGGTTTTTTTTGACTTCAAAAAATTGTATCTCCGTCAAAATTTGACCAAAAACACAAGTAAAAAAACGAAAATGTAGGCAAATCCTTTGACTTTCACAATAAAATAATGGCGTTACTGTAAAACAATTGTGAAAAGATTTTTATTAGGAAGATATGAGTGGATCCAAAACCGATCTCGAAAACTGTGAGTTAACTTTTTTTCTAACTATTTTTAAAAAATCAAACGCATTTTTTTGGACATTTTTCCCGTTCAAGACCCCCGGGGGAAAACAATTTGAACAGGTAAAAAATTTAACTTTTTACATTTATCAGCTGACTTTTCCCAGTAAAAGCTGAATAAGATTCTGAAAAAGTAGTTCTGGCGTGCCAAACTTCATGAGCATGGTGTCAGGTCATTTTGATATCAATTTGGATTAAATCTGGCAAAGTGTCAGTTGACTTTTTTTCGATTACGCTCCATTGAACATGAACGGTGTTCAGGACCCTGTTTCATACTGATGGAGAAGAGGAGGTGAAAAGTGTTCAACTGAAGTTTTGTACGTCTAGGACCACTCAACATTATGCCAGTTTGACCTAGCCTTCAACTCTGAACAGTTCTCGAAAAAGTTGAATTTCGTCATTTTGAGCAGTTTTTCACACTGACCCACTGAATTCCCGTGTAGGGATACGTTCAAAAAGTTCGGTAAAACTGAAAAATTCAAAAAACCAAATTTTGTTGATTTTTCATACATTTGGACCCAGACTAGCCCACCAATAACAAAATTTGGTTTTTTGAATTTTTCAGTTTTACCGAACTTTTTGAACGTATCCCTACACGGGAATTCAATGGGTCAGTGTGAAAAAGCGCCCAAAATGACGAAATTTAACTTTTTTGAGAAATGTTCAGAAATGAAGCTTAGGTCAAAATGGAATAACGTTGAGTGGTCCTAGACGTACAAAACTTCAGTTGAACACTTTTCACCTCCTCTTCTCCATCAGTATGAAACAGGGTCCTGAACACCGTTCATGTTCAATGGAGCGTAATCGAAAAAAAGTCAACTGACACTTTGCCAGATTTAATCCAAATTGATATCAAAATGACCTGACACCATGCTCATGAAGTTTGGCACGCCAGAACTACTTTTTCAGAATCTTATTCAGCTTTTACTGGGAAAAGTCAGCTGATAAATGTAAAAAGTTAAATTTTTTACCTGTTCAAATTGTTTTCCCCCGGGGGTCTTGAACGGGAAAAATGTCCAAAAAAATGCGTTTGATTTTTTAAAAATAGTTAGAAAAAAAGTTAACTCACAGTTTTCGAGATCGGTTTTGGATCCACTCATATCTTCCTAATAAAAATCTTTTCACAATTGTTTTACAGTAACGCCATTATTTTATTGTGAAAGTCAAAGGATTTGCCTACATTTTGGTTTTTTTACTTACGTTTTTGGTCAAATTTTGACGGAGATACAATTTTTTGAAGTCAAAAAAAACCAACTTTTCGAAAAATCAAAGTTTTGCCAAAAACTCGAGTTTGGATTAACTTGCAGTCGAAATATTTCTTGGGTGATATACACCCATAAGGGTGCTTCATTTGCCCTAGGTCCCGATCCCAACCGAATATATCATCTGAAACACATTCCTTCTTAGACTTTGTTTGAGATCACTTTTTTATTCAAGTTGTTAGCACAATGGGGACCGAGACAAATAAAAGTTTCCGGTTTCTCGGAAAATTTTAGACTTTTGTATATTTTATTTGACTCAGTAGGTTGTAGTTCCAGATTCAGAATTCTCTGTTTTGCAGCGATGGTGTGGACATGTTTCGTGATCGCCGCTGCTGGAATTGTGCTGGAAGGTCTGAAATATGCTAGATGGGCCACTGAGAAACGGATGAAATCTCATGAGGAGAACGCGGAATCGAAGACAAAGTACGGAGGAATTGAGATACCCGAGAGGGATAAAAAGAGTAATATGTGGGTTGATGTTGGATATTTTAAATGAAAAAACTGAGAAGACAACGAGAACATTTTAGTTAAAATTTGGGTATTCAAGTGGAAGTTTCGAAACTGTAAGGCTTTCTTTTGACCTGAATGGGTTTTCGGTTGAATGGATGTTTATAAAACAGCACTAATGTAAGCTCATGAATTAGAAGAAGGAACTTTGAAACAGCAGAGTTTACGCACTTCTCTTAATTTGAATGACTTTTCTATCAATATAGAACAAACAGGACTAGTGGCATTCTGTTCGAGAATTACAAGTTGAATCTCTGAAACTGTAAATTTTTATAATTTATGAAAATCGAGTGATGTTCACTCTAACTGTAAGCAATATGTAGCAACATTGAAACAGCTAGAATTTATTGATGGAGTGGGCTTTGCTCATAACAAACCCTTCTCGTTACCGTAACCCAACTCTCCTCTTTTCCAGTTTCTGGAAACACCACATCATCGACACTTTCTACCACTTCTGGCAGCTTCTCCTGGCCTATATTCTTATGAATGTATACATGGTTTTCTCGGTGAGCCACTCACTAGAATCCCGTCGAAATCTTGTTCTCCAGGTCTACATTTGTCTCTCACTGTGCCTCGGATTGGCCATCGGACATTTTATTTTTGCCTCGAGGACCGGATAGGATAATTGATTTGAATAAATATGTACTTGGTGTTTTCTCGGTTTCAAAGATAGGATTTTTGAGTGTGGAGTTTGAATTTGCAATAAATCGCTTCAATGGAACACATTGGTTTTCTCTGTTTCAAGAAAAGCTGGAATAAAATGCAGATTCCAAAACAGTATTGTTTCGATCTTATTAGAAGGTTCAAATTTTTATTTCCGAATATCTGACTACTGAAAAGTTCCTCAAACTACAGTACTCCTGTTTCAATGTGCACGTAATTGCATTACTGTAATGAGAAAGGCAATCGGCTAAACAATCAAAGTTGAAACACAAAGAAATGAAACTCTGCGATTTGGAAAAACTGGACATCCTACTTTCCAGTTACACGAAATTGCGCTACTGTAATGAAAAAATCAACAAATCAGAGTTACACGCCGGAATATGAACATGGCAAAGAAGTAATTACATTGAAAATGACAAACTTTAAATAATTTGCTGTTTCATGCTACCCATAAAATGATTGGTTCGGAAACTTCAACACTGGGAACTTGAGACGTGTCATTTCATCTTTGTCAAACTCACAAACCCTATTCCAAATGGCTTTGAAGCAGTGAAATCTGTCTTCATTAAAGGTTTTCAAAGCAACAAACATAACTATCAAAGATTTCAGTCTGACGATCTGCTGTTATCAGGTTCCTGAAACCGCACTCTATTACTCCATTTCTCACACCTCCTGACCGGTACGCACAGCAAAACAACTCCGTGTACACACATTCTTGCCCCAATTGCACTTCTTCTTATCACTATCTCTCTCCGTCTCTTCCCTGTCTCTCCATCTTATCAGAGCATTGTTCAAACTGATTTGTGTCCAATCAATTTGCATCATCATTCCCTTCTTATTTACCAGTGTTTACTACGAATCCTTTCAGAATGGACCACTCCTCAATGGATATGGATATGGACATGAACAAGGGACCATTCATGTGGATGTGGTTCCACACGAAGACACAGGATACGGTTCTGTTTTCCACGTGGAACATTACTAGTGCTGGAAGTGAGTGGACAGAGAGATTCTGGAGATGAAGACGTCTTTTCAGCAATGGTCTGGGCTTGTATTCTGATAGCAATCGCTGGGATTCTGCTGGAATTGATCAAGTACATGAGGAGAATGATTCAGAAGAAGCAGCCGTCAGCGAAGAAGTCCACGTGAGTGGTTGTTTGATTGAGAATCTTGTCACCAATTGATGGAACCTTCAGTTACAAAAGTTTAAAAAAGACAAGAAACAGGAAACATTTTTTAGTTATGAATTTGTTGAAACTGCTTATAAAAACGGGTAAGATGACGTGAATTCAATCATTTCCAGCCAAATTTCAGCAGTTTCCACAGATTTTTAGTGAAAATGAGGTGTTTTTGGTAAAATACGGCGGAAAAATATCCAAAAATGCATGTTTTTGTACTGAAATCTGGTGGAAACTGCTGGAATTTGGCTGGAAATGATTTAATCCAACTAATTCTACCCATTTTAATCATAAAAAGTGACAAAACCTTGCCCAGAAGCCGTATTTCAGCCAGAAACCATTTTCGTGGCGAGACCCATCAGGTGACAAAAAATAGTTTCATCTAATCTTTTGTGAATATCTGACAATCAGTGACTTTTCTCTGATATGCTACTCTCAGAACAGTAATGTTTTCAAAATGAATTACTGTTCCAAAAACTTTCAAAAAGTCTCCAAGTATTCTTCCAATGTTTGTCTCATTCCAGTTACCTCTCCCGTCTCTTCTCCACAACTCACCTCGCCCAAACCGCCCTTTACTTCATCCAACTGGAATTTGCCTACTGTCTCATGCTCATCTTCATGACTTTTTCAATTTGGCTTGGACTGGCAGTGGTCATCGGATTGACCATTGGGTTCTTGGTTTTTGGAGGGAAAAATGAATAAAGTATCGAGTTTTCTTTCTTTATTTTTCTGTTTCAAAAAGTTGTCAATTTCAACTTGTACTTTTTCAAATAATTCTTCTCCTTTATTTGAAATCACCCATTCAGCGCCTCTCCAAAATGATGCACATGATGATGGAAATGTTCTTCCATTTCCGAATCGAAGAACCAATTCTATTCCGGCAATGGAAGCCAATGAACGTCACCGCCTACGTGTTCTCGTGTGTCGGCATCTTCCTGATCGCATTTGGACTGGAGATTTTGAAATTTGGAAGGATGAAGTTGATGGTGAAGCAGGAGAAGGAGGAGAAGGTGGGTGGTAAAATTCACACGAATATATCAGTGTTAGGGATAAGGAAACAGTAATTCACAAAAATCTGAAACGGAGGATTGGTTTTGATAGTTTTAAAAAAAAATAAAAGTACGCACTGAGGAATCTCATCGCACTGTTACTAACAGCTAACTCAAAATCTTTTGAATCTTCTGAAACCGAAATTGTCAATTTTTATGAAAACGGCAATTTGTACACCAAGAACCAATTTAACCAACACTATCACTCCAAAATCTGGTTTTTTTGAAACTGAATTGTTTTTTCTGAAGAACATTACCGAAAAATGAGCTTACGGGAACATTTTTGAGGGCTCAACTCCTCCCATTTTCCAGACAGTCGACTGTTGCTGTTCCACAGAAGAAGTTGGTGCTTGGAACATTCCGGAAACTCATCCACTCAAACCAAAGGTTTCTCTGGCACCGTGAGTTTTTTTTCAAAAACAAAACCTGTTACAGTCCAACTTTCGGTTTCACCAAAACTATAACTCTATACAACATTGAAACAGTGATAATGACTGAAAAAGAGTTACTGTTCCAAAGTGACAATAGCTATAACTTTCTCAAGGCCAACTTCAATTGGTCCATCTTTCTATTATTTACATAAATATGTTTTCTTCAGCTTCACCCGAGATTCCCTGCTCTCCAAGACCCACATGCTCTCTTCCGTTCTTCTCTTCGTTCAACATTTCGTTGACTACTCACTAATGTTGGTCTCGATGACTTACAACTGGCCGATTTTCCTTTCTCTTTTGGCAGGTCAGTTGTTTTCTGTTTCTTATCACTTTCATCTAATTTGCCACTTCCAGGTCACTCCACCGGTTACTTTTTCCTTGGCCCATTGATGACGATTGAGGAGAGTGAAGCCGTGGGAAGTTGCTGTTCGTAGGACTAAGAATTGATAGATATTTGGTTTATTCAATTGAAATTCATTGAAAAAATATATAAATGTTTGGAAATAAAAGCATTTTGAGGATTACCAGGGTTCAAAGAAGCAATGAATGAACATACATTGTGCGAATTCACAGTTTCGCTGATGCAGTAAACATTTCGGTTTTGAGAAAAGAAACAGTTAGCAAGTCTCGTTCTTGGAATTTATTCAATCACAATTTCTCAAATTCACAAACTAACAATCACAACCTTACTCTTGCTCTGTGCCTGGCTATTCTTATTCGTGACCCTCTTCTTCTGAAACAACCACTGGGGAATCAACTGGTCACGGATGTTCTGAAAATCCTTTTTTATCACTTAATCAGTGAATTCTAGTACCTTGACCATGAGAATGACAAGAATCGGATTGATAGCTGGGCACCAGGAGAACAGATAAAGAACCCGATCAGCTAGCACTTTGGCGGTTAATCCGAAGAATGGAAAGATGACAATGATGTAGTAGGGGATGTGGATGGTGGTGAACGGGAGGATGAACTGGAATTGTGATCTTATCAGTTCTTATCAGTAACCCTCACCTGAAGTGCCAACACCATATTCAACTGTTCCTGAGCTTTCTTTGAGTTTGAGCTCACTGAAAACCGGATTTTCATTTGTTTTTGGATGTAGATGTAGCAGGTGATAACGATGATTATAGAGATAAACATGACGATTAGAGTGAAGAGAGTGCAGATTTGAGAGAGAAGTTGGAAGGTGTTACTGGCACTCGTTGGGTCGAAATACTGGAAAATCACGGTTTCAAGGGGAAAACTTCAGGGATCCGGAGTCTGGAACGTTAGTTTACAGGGAACTTACCAATCGACAAGTCACAATCAAAAACGCAGTTTCTCCTTGTTCGGCCATCTTTTCTTTTATCAGACTGCTGATATGGATTTCATAAAATGGAGGGATATAGCCGAAATATATCAGTATCAGGGAGGAGATGACCACGAAGACTGGGATGATCGAGATGGTGTAGCTGATCTCTTTTCGCGTTGAGCTGAAAGAATGAATCGATGGGTGGGAAAGTGGAAATAAGGGGAGGTAGGGCAAGAGATTCGTTACTGACCCAAGTCAGGATCATTCTGGAAATGCTACTCTTGAAACAGGACAATCTATATTTCCGGTTTCAAAGATTTTTTTTGAGACTAGCTAATTGTTAGAAGAGTGTTTGGTCACCGACTTTTCTTCTTACTTTTCCTAACAAAAAATCCAGAAGATTCTCTTTGGTTCTCTTTTTTCAAATTTTCTGGTCATATCCCTCATTTAGTATTGCAAAATTAACTCGCCCTTCCCTATCTCCTCTCCCTGAAACCGTACTTACGATGACAATAAACTCGCCACTTGTAAATACTGAACAGCTGGTAGATTACAAGACATTACGATAAACGCCACGAAAAAGGCCAGGAACACATCTCCGAGGGGAATTGGGAAGCTGTAGCCGTTCTTGACAATGTATAGGGAAGTGATGCTTTTCGAGTAGATTATGGACTGAAAAATGGGGAATCAAAAGGGGAAAATAGGACTGGGGTACCGGAACTGTGAGCATAACGCTGATGGAGAAGATCAATCGGAGGATGGAACTTGAGAACATGGAAAATCTCACGGGTTTTGTGTAACTTTTGATGCGATTCGTGGAGATTATCAGTAGAACGTTGAAGATAATGGAAATGACTCCGGAGATATAACTGTTGATGTCGTCAGAGTAAGAGTTGCTAAAGTCTTGGTACCGCATCGAGTCGTTTGTTTCCATTCTCCAGAAGAGAGGAAGAAATTAGTTTCTGGAGTCGGGGAAGAGATTGATTGTTTTGCGGTTTGAGTCTGACTAGTGACTCAAAATATCAGAAATCGAGGGGAAAACTTCCTTGAATTCGGGTTTAGTTCCAGGGGTCTAGAGAGGTTCTAAGAGGGGTGTCTGGGAGGGGAAAGTGCAGTGATGTAAGGGTTTGAGACATGGTAAGGTGCAATTAGGGACACGAGGTGTCTGAAGGGTGAATCAGAGGAAATCGGCGGTGAGCATTGAACAAAAGAGATGCTGAAAAGGCGAATCAGGCCTCAAATAGAGCATTTTGAGCTCTGGAATGAGCAAACTTGAAGTCCTGAAACTTCCAGAAGATGTAGGTCACCTGAAACATTTGTCACTTACTTCCGAATCCGTTTTTTATCAAATTTTCCAATCGGAGCTCAAAAATGGAGCATTTTGAGCCAAATTTCGATACTTAACGTGCTCAACCTTCCAGAAGACGTCGTTCATCCGAATCCCACTCTCTTAGCTTCTCTCACTTACTTCTCGGGCTCCCAGACACAACTTTTTTGAAACCGGAACTCACAAGGGAAGGTTGTAGGGGCCTAAACTTGGAAAATTCTGAAAAAAATCTCAAAAATCCGATAAATCGTCCTGAGCACGCCAAAAATTTTTTTCCTCACACTCGGCACTTTTGACCCAGATATGATGGCTGGAAGTGTTTTTCAGTACTGAAAGTTACCACTGATTTCACGCGAAAAACGAGAAAATGGAAAAAGATGAGTTTCGCGTGAAATTAGCACTGCTTTTTTAGTACTGAAAAACACTTCCAGCCATCATATCTGGGTCAAAAGTGCCGAGTGTGAGGAAAAAAAATTTTGGCGTGCTCAGGACGATTTATCGGATTTTTGAGATTTTTTTCAGAATTTTCCAAGTTTAGGCCCCTACAACCTTCCCTTGTCAAATGGAGGATTTTGAGCTGATTTGTGATCAAAACTGTGAAAAGTTTCATTTGTGAGACGACACAAATACAAATTTATGAAAATCATTGGAAAAATGTTCATGATGGATTGGCAATGCCAATTTGGCATGGGAAAATGGCATGTAAGTACGATTTTTCAGTATTGACTGAGATTTTTAGGAAAAATTGCAATGGCGAGAAATGTGGAGGAACGATGAAAATGGGAGCAAGAATCGACAGAACTACTAGGAAGTTAGGAAAAATTGAAATGGATTAGATTAGGTTGGCGAGAAACAGAAAAGTGTTGGGAAGAGAATTCAGACAACCATATTGTACTTTTCCAACAAGAACATTCTGTTGGCATGACTGATCTGTCTGGTGCCCCGATCCAGCATCTCCTCAAGATCCGACTCTTCATCGGTCACAATTCGATTCCACCTGGCCCGATAGGCATCTGCGGTCTTCATGGACAACTTCATGTAATGGTATGCCAGTCCGTTCTCTTCTTGCATGTAGTTTGGTTTATCGTACTGGGCAGCCTAAAGAAAGTTATCAATTTGAACAGTGATCTTATCACTCACGATTTCCTGTGTCATATCTGGGTCAACTCTCAGGGCGGATTCCCTCAGCTCAACGACTTTATCCAGGTGTTTTCTGGCGATAAGTCTTATGTATCTCTTCGTTGACCACATGATTTGGAAAATTAGTTTTTTCGCTTCTTGCTGATAAGGGATAAGATTGATGAAGTAGGTGATAAGAGGAGATCACCTGGAATAATGCCAGGTGCAGACCAGGAAGACAATGTCCACTCATGTGTTCTTGGAAATCCTCGCATTCATAACATAGGACTGAAAAAATAAGTTTATAAATATGTACTTGTCAGTGATGCGAATTCGCTCCATCGCACTCCTTTTTGGCCCAGTTTTTCATATTTTTCTGAACTCACAATTTCTGGGAGTATCATTGTCCGGAATATTCGCGAAGACATATTCCGAAGTTTCGATGTTACAAATTCTCGCTAACTTTGCCTTGTCAGCATCGATATCGGCCTTGATAGTATCACTTTCCTCCTTTAAACATGTGTTTTTGGGATTCAAATGATTCAAAAAGAACTTACAGTTGGCTGATAATCGAACGGGCTGTAATGGCAGATGTACGGATGAGTCAGCGTCGTGTCGTCTCTGACCCAGTCTTTGCAACCCTGGCATTGAAACGACATTTCGCTGAAAGGCATTTCTTATTCATTTTTTCGTTTTTTAAGTTTTTTTTTGAATTTTTCAAATAATCGCTGTTGAAAATCGAGAAGAAGCTTGCTGAAATCGATGACCAAAACATGGCTCTGGTCAGCTGAGCATGGGAAACGCGCCAGTAGTCGTCGTCCGGCGCGCTACTCGTGCGCCCGGCTGGCTAGGCTACCAAAGTTGTTTATGACCAGCCGAACAAGAATTAACACATGGGAACATGAATGAAGTTGGGGGGAAAATTATATTTGCACCAAACACTAAGTTTTCGAAAAAAAAAGTGTTTTTTTTTTTTGAAAATTTCAATTTTATATGAACTTCATGAGTTGCAGTTGGTTTTGCTGACACTATAGTTTTAGTACTAATCTCAAGAAGAATCCGTTCATGAACACTTCATACAACTTTTAGAATTTTGAATTACCGCCATTATGAGGATGGGTCTCGCAGCGAATGGAATTCGAAAATGTGCTGCGCCTTTAAACGAATTCTTTTTTCACACGATTTTTCGGTTTTTCCGTTCTTTTTTTCTAATTTCTCGTTATTTTTCTGGCAAAAAATGATTGTTTTTTTTTCAATAATTTCATTTGTTGAACTTTTCGCCAAAAAAAATTTATGTCTGTAAATATTTGGCAACATAAAAAAAAAGCTTCTATCAAATTCCCTTTTCAAATTCCGCATGTTACCCTCCTTTCGAAACTGTAAAGTGCACTCTTCTGGAAAAATTTGAAGCTGACTCATCGTCCTCGAACTATACAAAACCGCACTTTCTGAGTCATCTTTAGAGTTTCGTTTCTTTGTTATCAAACACACATCGACCAAATAATGTTCAATTCGACGATGAAACAAGAGCAAAAGTTTGTATTTCGGATGGAAAAGATCATTTGGAGGAGAAGACAACTTTTGCAAAAAAAAAAACGGTTTCAAAAATGTCTTGTCAGTTCAACTTTGTCTTCACATCAATTGACTGCAGTTCAGATATTTTCAACGGAGCGCACTTTCCTCAGTTCTCAATTCTGTCCTAAATTCCCCAGAATCGTCTTCTCTTTTTCCCAAAAAGGATGCGATGCGTGGAATGCATCCATCTTTCCAGAGGCGCACCCCTAATCGCGCTCCACCGTCTGCGTCTTTCCCCTCCGCACACTCTCTCGCCGTCTCGTTCTCTCTCGTCTCTCCACCCAACCCATCGATTATTGGTCTCTTCCCCATTCTTTCCATTCGTTTTTCTCTCGTTTTTTCTCTTTTTCCCCAATTTTTTATTAAAACGCACGTCATTCCGTCTTGTTTTTCGTCGTTCCCAACACCGAACTGTCTCAATGCCAAAATTACCAATTTCAGCGCGCCGCCGGGGAGACCATGGCCGATTTGTTCAACAAGCACCTCAAAAAGGCGACAAATCGAACAAAGGAGAAGGTAAGCTGGGATTTCGCAATAGATCTGCAGGATTTCCGTGAATTTTCAGCTTTTGGAAGGTATTGGAAAGGCGAAAGCGACGCAAGATGAGGTGTTCGATCAGCACGCCGCCAACCTGAACAAACAGAGCAAAGCGTGTGAGAAGCTGCACAAAGATGTCAAGGTGAGAAGCTGAAAAGATAGGAATCGGGTCTCGACACGAATTTGTGCAAAAAAACATATTATTCTGCTTCAAGAATTTCCTAAAAACTTGACCAGTTTTCAAGATGCGGTGTGACGTTTGATTCGAATTGTTCTCTCGCTTTTCTGAATTCTCGTTCTAATACGTACAATTTTTTAAACATTCATCAAATCTGATAAGTTCTAATCGACTTCTTCCAGATCTACTCCGCCGCCCTGAAAACTCTTCTCGGTGCCGAAAAACAGCTCCGCGACACCATCCGAGAGGCCTATGAGCCCGACTGGCCGGATCGTGAGCATCTCACTGCTATTTTCGATGTAAGCCTTCATTCAATTTGATAAATTTGACCTATTTATTGTTTTGCAGAACCTCGACATTCAAACCAACGAGCTCGAGAAGACAGTGTGCGAAGATCTACCGCAAACTGTCACCCAGTACGTCAATCAGTTCCCGGAGCTGAAGAAGAAGGTAATTTGGCGGGAAATCGCTTGAAAAACAGCGATAAACAGAGGAATTCAGTTAAATTTCCGATTTCCAGATAGAAAAACGCGGCCGAAAGCTCGTCGACTACGACAGTGCCAAGAACTCGTTCAACAGCACGAAGGCTTCCAGTAAGAAGGTGAATCTTGTAAAATTGACGACTTTTCCGTAAAAATCAGCGAAATTCAACAGAAATCCGCAAATATCCCGTGAAATTTCTAAAATTAAACCTCATTTTCCAGGATAACGACCCGAAACTTGCCAAAGCGACAGTCGAACTGCAAAACGCCGAGCAAATGTACACGGAGATGAATAATGAGCTTCTGGAGGTAATTACCAGCTGAAATCCACGGAAATCATTCAAATTCAACGATTTCCAGATCCTTCCTGCCGTCTACGACAGCCGAATCACCTTCTTCGTCGACACCCTTCAGACTCTGTTCAATGCGAATAGTGTGTATCAAACGGATGCTAGCAAGGTGAATTTCAATGCGCTGTACAATGAAAATCAATACATTTTTCAGTTCCACAAGCAAATCGTGATGCAACTCGACAAACTCGGCGAGTCAATGGACTATCTCCGAGTGGCCAGGCCTGAAGCCCGCGCTCTGACCCCAATCGATACGAGTTCCCTGCATTCCGGAGATGCTCCGCAGACTCCTAATCCGTCGGATGTAAGGGAAATCAATCGATAATTCGAAAAATGGGCTTGTTTCAGAACACCTCCATTCGCCAATCAACTCCATCTCCTTCGGTGTTGGCGTCCCCGTCGCCTGCCCCTGCTCCAGCGATCACTCCAGTTCCAGCAGCGACGCCAGTAGCAAAACCAAGAGAAAGTGTTGTCTCGCTGGTAATCACAGAATATCTTGTTCTTATCACCTTATCATTGTTCCAGGCCAACTCTACAAACCCATTTGACGACGAGGACGACAAAGATGTTGAGGAGAAGATTGAGGCGAAAGTCTATCCGGTTAGTGAAGTTTTGAGGAAGAGAGCGGATCTTCTTATGTTTTTCCTTCAAAATTTAAAAAACCAAAAGATGTAATAATGTGTGGGTTGTTCAGAAACTCAACGCTCAACAAACAGCTGCTGCCGATCAGGCAATTGCCGCCGCGAGACGAGAGAAGAAGGCAAGTGCGCTCTACCGAACAATCCTAACTTTTTCTTATTCAGGAAGCCTCCAATCCATTCGACGATGAAGATGAGTCAACTGAAGTGGAATCACCCAAAAACGAGGAGAAGAAAGAGGAGGAACCAGCACCAAAACCGCTCGACGGCATCACCAACGAGAAGCGAAAGACACTGTACTTCGTGACATCCACTCACACCTACGCGGCAGTGGATACGGATGAGCTGAGCTTCGAGCCGGGTATGAAGATCAAGGTGATCGAGGCGAACGACGCTGATCAACTGGACGATGGCTGGCGGCTCGGAGAGCTCGAAGACGGGAAGCGCGGAGTGTTCCCCGAGAATTTCACCAAGAAAATCTAATTTTCCATTGTTTCCCCAATTTTTCAGTTTGTCAGTCACTACTTGCTACTTACCCCTTCTTGTGAATCATAATTATTTCATTTCATTCTTTTTCCCAAATTTCTAATGCACGCCCATTGTGATATCCTTCATCCCCTCCCAGTCCTTGCTTCCTTCTTGTACTTCAACGATTTTTCCTGTCTTGCTTTTCTTGTGCCTTTTTCCCCATTTTCCTCCGTATTTTTATTGTTTCCGCCAGAAAATTGTCTTTATTTTTTGCATTCACTAATCTTTACTTTAGTTATCAGAACTGCTTGATCATCCGACACTTGTACGGTTTCACTGTCAACACTGCTCCCCAATCCGGTGTCATATCGATCTGAGAAGCCGCTTGGAACTCGTACTTCTGGATGAGTGCTGTGAAAATCAGGAATATTTCCAATCGGGCGAGTCCTTCCCCGACACACGATCGTTTTCCGATGCTGAATGGGATGGTTCTTTCGAGTACCGCCTGGAAAATGATAAAGTGATAAAGACTGATGGACGAGGACTCACTTTATTGAAAGTTTCCCCATCTTCCAAGAGGAATCTGTCTGGATTAAAGGCATCTGGATCTTCGAAAACTGGGTCGTGATTCATGACAGACCAGATTTGAGCGAAGACGTTTGTACCGGCAGCGACAGGGATTCCCGAGATGGAAGTGTCTACAATGCCTGGAAAAAGAAAAGGTTACAACTTCAGAATGGGTAGAAGAAGATTAAGGCTTGAAAATGAACAAGAGAAACGGAAGCTTTTCTGATGATTCTAGTGCAGTAGAGCGCTCTTCCCCTTTCTGTTTCCAAAAATTCATGAATAGAACAATTGAAGACTTTCCGGAATCAGTACAGGTTTCAATTCACCTTTCTATCCGAACCCTGAAACCGCAACTCACACATATGCGACATCAACAATGGAACCATATTGGAATGCCGCTGAACTTCATGAATCACCGCCTGTGTATACGGCATCTCTGCCTTATCAGCCAACGACGGAAGTCTTTCACTGCCCACCACATCCATAATCTCCTTCCGAACCTTGTCCTGAACCTCCGGATACTTCATCGCGTACGCCAGATGCCATCGGATAGAATTCGAGGTTGTCTCCATTCCAGCCAACCAGAAATCCAGAACAGAAGCTATCAGGTTCTTCGTGTCGAGACCTGGATTCCCAGATGTTTCCATTTGTTGCAAGTAGGCGTGGACAAAGTTCTCGGGGGTAGCGTCTCGGTCGTATTTTTCAATTTGAACTGCCACTTCGTCCTCGATGAATTTTAGGTACTAAAAACGAGAATCGTGGCTTTTTTATCACTGATAACTCACCGAATCAATGTTCCTCTTTATCTTGTAATACCCAATCTCTCCAATAATCGGAACATATTTCAACCAGTTAAACGAAGACACAAACAGAGGAATGGCATTCCGGAACATTCTCGCATGTCGATCGATCACTTTCACAAAAGTCTCAAACTTTTCCGAATCATCATAGTGGAAATGGAATCCAAACAGCGACTCATTGATGACATTGCCCACACACAACTGGATCGGCCAGAACACATCCGCACAGTTCTTATCCGGAATCCCGACTTTCAAGTGCTCCAGAAGGCTTCTCACAGACCTCTTCACTTGCTCTTCCATCAGATTCCGACCCATTCCAAAGTCTCGAAGGATCTTGAGGGAAGTTCTTCGTTGAGTCCTCCAGACGTCACCATCAGAAATAAGGACTCCAGTGTTGACATGTGCTTGAAGGAGGGTCTCGGGTGGACGTTGCGAACGGTAGGTGAATGTGTCTCCTGGAGAAAAATGGGAAATTGAGAAAGAAATTGTTGGGCTGATTTGAAAAACAACTGTTACAGAAAGTTCTAGTTTGAAATATAGGTTCAATAATAAAATGTTCTCAGCACAAATATATCAAATGACTGGTATTTGAAATGCGGGTCTTGACACGACTCGAGAGAACACTAACCTAATCATGGCAGGACCCTGATCTTATTCACAATTACAGTTTCCCTGCTGACATAACACTTTTCCATCAGTTACCCCTTCAGTTGTACTACTTGTCCCAGCTTTCTGTTCCCTTCTCACCTTTCTTCACAAACGCCTCCTTTATATGCTCATAATCAGTCAGCACAATATTGGGAAGAGGCGTCCAGACAGTGAACACTGGTCCGTACTTCTTCGAGAGCTCATCATAATACAAATGGATATTCTCCGCTGGGAACTGGAGAATGTTACCGAAAAACGGGAGAGGAAATGGTCCTTTCGGGTATTTGCTGACTTTCCAGTAGAAGTTGAAGATGTAGAGGGTGATAAGGAAGAGGCCAATGATGAGGAGAACACCCATTTCGAATATGTTTTCTTCGTTTCTAGAGGCTTTATACCTGGGCTAATGTCATTCTCTTGTTTTAGGTACGACGACTACGGAAACTATGAAGGTCAAAAGATACAAGTGATTTAGGATCAGTAAAAAGGTGATTATAACTATTTAGTTTCCAATATTGATTATGGCAATGAAAATCAGACTTTGCAAAGAAACATTCTGGTTTTGAGGGATTTTTTTCTTGACATTCTGCTTCAAAGATTCTAGAAGTTTCTGTTCTGAACTTACATACCATTAATATGATCACAGAATTTTTGTGACTGTCAGTGGTATCTCCGACACAAACCCCATGGACATGATGACAATTGGAAGGTCTTCTTCTTATCAATAGGGCGTACTTCTTCAGCAAGTGATCAAAGTTAGAACCTCATCGACGCTTTGATAGTTTCCCATTTTAATCACTGTCTGTTTCAAGTCCCTGACTTTTACCCAATTGGAAACAGATTTTCAATTTGACGATTGCATACGTTGGTGTCAAAACATCCATAAAACGGTTTCTGTTCCAAGTTTACAGTATTTCGAAACAAAACATTCATTTTGGTCGATTTGCACTAACTCGTTACTGTATAGATTTCTGAAAGATGCTAAAATGACCAATGTTTGAATGAAACTGTTCACTACTTCCACAAATAACTGATGACAACGAAACAGAAAACAAAGTCACAGAAACTTTTTGTATTTATTGTTAACTTTATTCAAAACTTCTCTCCTGTTTCAAATTTTTCTTATATTGTTCAAGTTCAAGCTTTGACGTTCAATTCTAACTATATGTACTCGCCAAGAAACTACTTATCAAAGCGTATTATCATTGTGTAGTTGATCGATTCCATTTCCCATCTCCTTATCGATTGCCTTTACCAATTTCCAGGATGGGCTGTCGAGGAGACACTGAAAATGTTCAATGTTTCATCAACTTTTGAAAACTTGAATATTGGGATTCATTCCGCTTTGTCTGAAGTTCTCCTTACTCACATTGACAATCTCCTCGTAAACATGTCGATCATCATGGTAAAACGTCTCAAAGTCGTACTTCTTCAGGTACTTTCTCCATGGTCCATCCTTTGTCCAGATCGTGAAAGAAGCATACGAGTCATCAATCACCGTGTACATCTCATCCGAATACTTCTCCTCCATCCGTCCCTTTCCCTTTCTCATCACCTCCATCTTCAAAATATCCGTGTCCGTCATCGTCCGAGTACTCTTCATAAAGCTCATTGAACCACCGTCCGAGTGAGAACTGATAAGATCATTCATATCAGCGAGTTTCTCAGGGTCACAGAGCTGATAGTTGCCGTCTTGGCAGCCGAAGAGTTGCTCAATGACACGACGTTGGTCTTCAGTGGCACATTGTTTGAGACGGAAGGAGAACCAGAACTTGTCATCGTCGAAATGCATTCTGCCGAGGCGGTATTCACAAGGGATCAGGTCCTTGGCTTGGAAGTATTCTCTGGAAATCGAAGGGTTTGGAAGCAGAATGATAGAAAACATACTTTGTCAGGTAGCGGAGCCATTCCGGGATGCACTTATTCATCATGATGTCCACTTTATGTCTGCTGCAGATGTCGAAGAATGTGAAGACGTCACGGCGGTATTGCTGAAAACACACATTCTTCAGGGATTTAGAGAACTATTCGAAACAGTTTGTCTCTGTTTCAACTCTTCCATAAGACTTGGTCCCTCAACCCCATTAACAATGTGCACTGCTCTGCTTGATGTTTTCTTTTAACCCCCCTCCCTGATCTTTGTCTGTTTCCCATCTCCTCAACTCATCATTTTCCCCGCTTATCACATGTTTCGGTTTCCCTTTTTCCCATACAATAGGTGCGAGGATTACTGCAATCATCGGGAGATTTGAGATAAACCGAGTGCGAGCACGTGGGAAGACGGGGGGCAACGAAAACAAGAAGAAACGGGGCGAGTACGCGAGAGGACTATGATGGTGACGTTGAGTTGTATATAGTGGTGGGGAGAAGGAGTTTGTACTTGTGGGTTCTGATTGAAGATGAGTTGATAAGGGTGAATGGAGACTGAATCCGTCAAGTTTTTGAATGGAAAAGAGGAGCTCCGAGTCAAAACGGAAACCGAAGGAATGATCAATTCTTGTTGGAAAGGAGAAACTGAAAAGTTCAGATTGCCGGTGAAATAAGGGATACAGGTCTTTCAAACCAAAATCTCACTAGGAGGGTTTCCTTGGCGCTGCAACGACGATTTCAACTTGGGTGGAACTGAATGTTCAAGTTCCAAAATGAATAAAACAACGTTCTGGCAAAGAATACTCTTTGCAAAAACTCGGCCGCGCTCTTTCAAAATTTGAAAATTTGTCTTTTCCCACCGAGATGAGTTCAATGGAGCGTGTTCGCCTCACTGCATTTTCGAGAGTACTCAAGGGCCGGGTACGAATCAGTTTTCGTTCTGATAAGAGTTTTATCTACAGAGTGTAAAACAGAAGTTATCGTACTGAAAACCATGACGTTGCAGGTTACCATTCCACATATTCTTGTCATGACAGTGAAACAGAAAAGTTGCGGTTTCAGGTTTTTGATTTCTAAACGTCTTGGTGACGTGACTAATGCTAAGAAGTGGCTCATATATTTTTCGGAACTTGTTCAATTTAAGATTACCCTATCACTAATTGAATTTTAAAAGTTCTAGAACCAGCTTATCTTTCTTATCACCCTTTATCAATAACAACTCACCGGATAATGCGGTTCCCGACGGTCTACGGCTCCGGCACTGGCACACCTCTCGTTCCTTCTCTCCTTCTTCTCCTCATTCCTTTCTGATCTTCGCTCTGCTCTGCTTCCCACACCGAGACTTCTTCCGTTGTCTACTTCTTCCTCTTTCGGTTCTCCCACTTTATAAACGTCTTCTCGTTTCGTGGATCCTCGACGGAACATTTTCTTCAAACTCATGGCGATGGAAAGAAAGAAGAGGAATATGGCGGTGGAGGCAACTAAAAAAGTAGGGGGAGCCGAGGTGGAGAAGAGAAGAAGAGGGGGATTAGCAGAAGTATGTAGCAGAAGAGAAGATATCTGGGTTAGCCGGCGCCTCTGATTATCTTTCGGTTGTCATAGAGACTCGATTACGTTTCGGCGGACAATTGGTGATGAGACGTGCGGGGAAACATGTGCTTTGGCGTCGTCGAGTGGGCAGTCAAAAGAGGTTGAGATGGAAAACAAGGGGGGGTTCAAGGTATCATTTTGTAATAACGGAGGTATGTTTTGGTCAAAAAGGAAGAAGGGATAAACAATGTGGCGAATGAGTCATTTGAGAGCCGAAGAACAGAGTCGCATTATGAATACAAAACTTTCCGAAGATATGTGACGTCTTTGAAACAGTAGGGTTTGAATGGAATAGATGTTTACAAATGACAGAAAACAGATATTACTTACAGCCGATTGGTGAAATCTTCCGTTTCAGCAATGTTTTGAGAGGTTTGGGTTTTTTTTCCAGATATTCGTTGTGGATATTCTGTTTCTCGTCTTATGATTCGAAACTGAATGAACGCGTTAGCATTTTCCAGAAGAATCAAGCTGTGAGATTCTGCGCTTTCCCGGTCAGAGTAACGAGAATGGAACCTGTGTCACGATTTTCGTGGTGAGACCCATTTTCATTTGAATTTTGAACTGGATGAACGGCAAAAACAGAAAAAAAACTGCAAAACAGAGAAGCATGAGAAACGGAAAACATCCAAATGTTCACAAAAAAGCTTCTGTTTCGAGATGTTTTCAAGATGTTTGCGTTTTCAGAAACCCCTAATCCTTTCTGATCTAGGAGGTCAATTCAATGTTCCAAACATTCATTCATGAAAGTTAGGATTAGTTGTTGTTAGAAAGAGGGAAGGAAACAGAAAACGTTACTTTCAAAAGCAGTACCATTCTTGCAAAAAAAAGGAAATATATCTCATAAATCTACTGACAAAAACGAAAGATTCTGAAACTTGGAAAAATCTTGAAACATAAAACTTTTCGTTTTTTTTCAATTTTCAAAATGAAGAAAACTTTCTGTTTCAGCAGGTACTCATTACAAGCATGGTTGTTCTAACTGCAATAGACGATGTAGAACTGTTGTCAGTTGAAACATCTAGAGTCTCTGCAAGAAGTAAGGGGAACCCCGTGTTCGCAAACTTCTGTACCACATGCAACTGTAACTTGCTGTTTATCCCAATTGCAAAGATGCCTGTTTCAGTCATCACACTTGTTGTCATCATGATTTCCCTTCTCCAATTCCTCTTCTTCTTTTCATAAAGCTCCCTCTTCTTCTTCCATAACTTCCCCACATTCCTTATCTCCTCTGTTTCACCCTATTTGTCCGTCGGCTAGTCGGCACCTAAACTCATACTAATTAAAAGTGAGTGATCGCTTTTTTGCGCATTCCCTCTCCCTCTCTCCTCATCAATCCTCTTTTCTCTCCCGCTTTTTGAGTGACACGAGGTCGGCCCGAAGCGATCCTTATCATTTGGGCCGCCGACGGACCATCCCAAGTTTTCGGGTCAGTGAAGAGTGGCAGAAAATGGGTGATGTAATGGAAGAAGAAAACACTCATTCGAGAAAAAAGCGAAACGGATTCAGTGGGACAGATGGTTGGGAGAGGGAATGGAGCATGGGAAATGGAGAGACGAAAAAAGAGAAAAAAAAAACTATACAAACGTCATACAAGATCCTTGCATCCACTACGAAACCCACAAATTGGAATAAAACGACGCTGAAACGGGAAAAACCGAAAAAGTCATGTTGATTGAAATTTTGATTTTCGGAGAAAATTTTAAAATTCACTGAAACAGTAACACGCATTGAACATTTATCTCACAACTTCTTAAAAATATTTCGGTTTTCGAAAATCTATCAATTGTGAACTGGGGTATGATAACTAGTTCGGGGAAATAATTGTTGAAATGCATATTAGTCCAACTTTCACTTAACTGCACAAACTCAAGCTCTCTGTAAAGCTGACAGTAATGATTGCCGATTTCTCGAAATATTTTCACAAACTTTTACTGTTTCTGAAAAGTTATGAATTGTAAAAGGATAGTTTCACTATTCTCCGTTTCGAACTATTTTTTAAATTTAGAAATTTTACTGGTAATTCCACATGGAATAAACTTGTTTTTGCTGTTCTTCTCGAGTACAAAAAATATCAATCAACGTACATTTCATATAAAAATCACAAAAAAATCCTTCAATGAACATGATCTGTTTCAGATTTCGTTCTTCTGTGAGATTGTTCCAGCAATTACAGTTGGAGGCTGCGGAAAAATGGAAATTACAATTTGTACCGAAAATAGCAGGTTTTGATTTTTCTGATAAGTTTCAAATCAATATGAAACTTTTTATGACAGTCGGCCACACATTTCTACAAAACACCTGTGTTTTTCAACTTCAGGTATCTTTTACTGGTTTTCCAAAATTGAAAGTTCTGGAAAGTTTTTTGTTGATAACAAACATATTTCAGTATTCTTCTTCAGTTTCAAGTCTCCCATATCACAATTCCCCTATTTCGCTTCTTCGATTTGTTGATCGTCATTACAAAACCCCC
>LR539677.1:170949-225865 GCA_900536315.3 Caenorhabditis becei
CCCCCCCCCGATTCTCCCTTCCGGTTGCCAGATCGCCACGTCACAACACACCCGTCTCTCCCCTCTGCCTAATCCATCCGTTCCCTTCTCGTCAAATATGCCACGTTGCACACACCAGCACATAATTATCGTGTCACGGCTACACGTCACAAGTCGCCGCCAAATTATAGAAGATGGATGGATAATTTCAGAAGACGTGATTGTAGATAGATAAGAAGCATGGAGGGAGAGAGGGAGAACACGAGAAGGTTTATAGGGTAGGAACAAATAATGTGTGATTGGATATGTTGAGTGTGAAACAGAATCTGATCGGATTATAGCATATCAAGTGGGAGAACGTCCCTGAGAATCCCGTGGACCCCTCGGGCCCCTGAGAACTGGGGCAGTGGAACTCTCCCATGTTCCCAACCAATTTCCCTCTATTCCATGGATCCAATTGCCTTTGTCTTTCTCCATTGGCTCCTCATCGACGGTACCTTCAAAAGACCAAAGTTGTGCCTCCCGGTTCGCACTTCATGTAACTGATCCGACTGGCTAGCACATCATTAGACTGGTGCCACGCGTGCCTTTGAAGTCTTTTGAATGGAGCGGGTGAGGCCTTGGTGTGAGCACAGGGTTCAGGGAATGGGAATGGATTTGAAGGCATAACGTGATTGGACATTGAAACTGAACATGATGATAAAGAGATTTGGAAACAGCAAAAAAAGTTGAGAAGATTGAAAGTACAAAATTCAATCAGATTTGAGAGTTTTGGGAAACAGAAAAACTTTGAAAAAACACGGTTTGCATGCAAGGATAATAACATTTTGATTCTGATGTCCCTAATAAAGCCAACACGATCAGTTATCAATCGGAATGCCTTGAGAATCTGGAACTTGTGAAACGGGAGGATTTCTGGACCATTCAGCCTCGGAGCGAATAATTTCCGTTTCGAAATCTGATATTCAGAAACTGTAACAGTAGAACAGCATTGTTGTGGCTGATGTGATAGCTAATGTTTTCTGGTGAAAACTTTCTGAACATTTCCAAAAAAATGATAATCTTTTTGATGTGGGCAAGGAAATCGACAAATATACCACTTCAACTCCAACTCCAGGTACTTGGGAAATACAGAATCTGAAACGTTTTTCCGCTCTTATCAAAAAATCCCAAAAATTTCGACTATAAATGTGCATGATGAAACGGTAATCTTGGAACTCATGTTTTAACAGTACTAACCAAATCGTTCGTAACCTTCTTTATGATAATCCTGAAACACAAATCCATATCTTTTTCAGTTTCACACACCAATTTTCCCTTGTTTCCCTAGCTACCGTATCCAGTTCTCCTTTCCCCAATGCCCCTCGTAAATTCCGAAGCTCAACCTTGACTCGCTTCGCCCCTAACCAAACTTTGCGTCTTTCTGATTTATGACCCCCGAGGTACTAAATTTTGATAACCATCTCCTCTATGGGGTTCACTGTTCTGAAGAGGAAATGAAAATGAAGACGAATTGAAAAATGTGAGCAGATTGGGGTAGGCAATTGACAGCTTGATCCTCTGCCGGCGCCACGAGACTCCCCGCAGTTCGCGTCCATATGACGCCTTCTGTTACTCAAATTCATTAGAGATCCCCCTTTTCTTTTTCTATTTCTCATCCATCTTGTTCCCAGTTGACAAGATTTTCTGATTAGTCTTCATAACTTGAAGGAATAATTTGCCGTAATTGGTTCTTCCCAGGAGCATCGGTTTGCAGGTGTGCGAGAGGACCCATTGCCCGATACATGCACACCTGAAACATGCAAGAGTATACCACAGGCTGTTGTAACAGAAATCATTAGTTTTCAAATTTCAAATCAAATTTGTGAAGATTTCTAAAATGTTTGAGCTCGACTAAGTTTCCGTTCTCGAAATGTTTTTTTTTTCCGATATAGTGTTATCTCGTAACGAACCAATTGTAACCATATAAACCGAACGTATCTGTTCCGGTTGACGTCATCGATTTCTAGAACATTGTCCTGAAATGGATCGATTGTCTTGTTTCGACACAACAGATGTGGGGTTTTAGAGTTCATTCTTTGGACATTTTTCACTCTTTTTTCTATATTTTCCCCGTTCAATTGCTTGAAAAAAATTTTGGGTCTGTTTCAGGAAAGTTTGTTATTTTTGTGACTGTTTTTTTTAATAGTTAGAACTCAAGACGTAACCTGTGTGTTTGAACTCCCAAATGACTGAACCAAATGAACAATGTCTCAAAACTTGTACTTTTTGTTATAAAACCAACTCGAAACAGTAAAGTTCATTCGATTCTTCATTGATTAAGTCTTTCTGTAGCTTGAGTATGTAGTGCGTATTGAAACCGAATCCAGTCATCCAAAACAAGTGAACAATTTTTTTCACTGTTACATGGAGTTCACTAATAACTGAAAAACATTCCGAAAACCAATTCGACGTAGAATTCGACGTCCTCTTTTTGACTTTTGACAATCCTAGACACTTCGTCACCGATCCGCATATGGAAGGCGCATTGAAAACAAACCCATCCCTTCGAATTAAGTAAGCTTCATGAAACAGTCACTTTTATTTACTGTTTCATGAAACTCATAAGCTAAACTTCCAACTGTTTCAATCTATTGATGGCATCCTACCCCTGAAAACTCCCAGTCCCCCTCTTTTCTTTCCATGACCATCTCCTACAGGTGGGTCGTAATTGTATAAGTTTATCCATTTACTACTGACATACTACATCATCCATAGGGTCATGAACTCTTTTTATGGTCCCGTGGAACACTAGGCGACTGTAGCAGTGATTGATTAGAGAGGATTTGAAGCTGTAACCTCGAAACTTTCGGTCCCTGGATCAGTTGGAAATGTCCACTTCCACCTCATCCATCTATTTGTTTCATGGTCTTCTCCTCATTTTCGGCCGACTGCCGAAAAGAGGAAAACACATCGAAAAGAGGAATGAGGTACGGTATGTGCCTTATCGAACCCTTGAATCTGGTGTCGACTGACACCTACAAACACGCTCTCTTCTGAGACCGTTTTGAGGAACTTCTTCTTCTTCTTCTGCCTTTTGGTGACCCGAGTGATGACCTAGATTCTTCTAGATTTTGAAGAGATTTGGGGAATGGGGGGAGGGAAAGCAGACTAGAAAGAAAGGGAAAGATTCTGGAAAAGCTTAACGAGTTTTGAAATAGTTACAGTGTCATGATCAGGAAACATGGAAACTGTAAATTTTCAGAAATTTTCGGTATCAAAACTTCAAATTGAGAAAAATTTGAATTTAGCGTTAACTTCTTTGACGAGCAATTACGTTCCGGTATCAAATCTGCAATTTTCGAAAAGTTGAGACCGAGAAAATTTTTCAAAATTCAAATTTTTTTTTCTCCAAAAAAATAGTAAAATTTCACTGTTTCCCAATTTTTTAATAAGTAAAGTTTCATATGTTTTTCTTAATTTTTCGCAATACTGATTTTTTGAAAAAAAAAACACGAAAAAAACCGAAAACATTGATTTTTCAAATATTTTCCCCCAAAAATTGGTAAAACTTCCCTAATTTCTGCATAAATACATTTTTTTTTACATTTTTTTGAAAAAAATTGTTTGGTGAGCACAAAAACAGTGGACTTTTTTTCAGTTTCATCAATTTTTGAAAATGGAGAAAAACTTTCAAAAGCAGTCAAATCGAAATCATAATTTTTTTCAAAATTTTCAAAATTCTCCAAAAATGCTGAAAAAGTCAAGAGAATCCCAAGATTTTCAATTTGTAAAAGTTTTCTTAGCGGAATCACTCCCTAATTCCCTACCATTCTCTTTGTTCATCTCATGAAACAGTCTTCTAATCTGTTCACTCCTTCTGCTCCTCCAAAAACCACCCTCATTTCCTCTTCCCCTCATTCCCCCCTCATTCCCCCTCTTCTTCCTGCTTACCAAATGAATTATATGATGATAAATCAGTTGTTGGAGCCGCCGCGCGAAAGAACAGCCGGGTGTCGAGGACAGATTGTATGCAAATATCATCAGCTTGTTCTCACTGCCCGGGTCGTAACGCGACGATTGATGGGTTATCGAGAGTGTCATGGCTCATAACTGGCGGGAGGGAAGAGCCGAACAATAACTTAATCCGCCGACAGATTTCCAATGGGGGGGAGGGGTTTGAAGGGGAAATGGAATGGGAAATGAGGAGGAGAAGCACTTTCCTGTTTCACTATGGGTTCAAGGAACGGTATAGGGCTCATCGCTTTTCCGATACTTTGTTGAACCTCCAGTCTTCTTATCACTGATAACTCAGTTTCAAATCTTTTTGAATTCTAAAGAGTATTGTCTTGTCAAGTGATCAATTCTAGAAAAACTTTTACATTTCCCCAATTGACAGTTTCATCTTCCCCAGTTATACGTAAGTACCAATTTCACATACTAGATTGAAATTGTCCCAGTGGCCTAAAACTTTTTTGATGTAGGTATTCTTTTTTTGTATCATCGAAGTTTACCTGCGCATCCATTATTATATCATTCACATGTTTCACGGTTTCATGGAACTTTTGAAACTGAACTCAAGTACCAAAATTCAATGGTCGAATGTTTTCTAACAACTGATACAACTGTCTTCAAACGATTTGTGTTTTTCAAAACAATTTCAGTTTCACCAACATTGTATAGCATTTGAAAATGCACTGGACATCAGTTTTTTTCCAAGTTTTCAATCTTTCTTCCCAGAAAACTATCACTTTCCGCTTATCACCCTTTATCACCCTATCCTCCAAAGCTAACTTTCGGAACATTTCACAAATCTCGTAAGCTTGTTGTCCTTGAAGACGATATCACTCCTACTCTCTCATTATCAATTGACCTTGGCAAGAAGACACTTTGTGTCTAGAGTAACACATGTCTCAAGTGTTCCGATAATTTCAAAGTTCCCCCAACTTTTCTCTATCTTTTCAATGCCATGCTCTTCATTGTGGTTCATCCAATCAGCTGCCCAAATCTTTACTGTTCCACCCAGAGTTCACCTTGAAAAAACACACACACACCCTGGCCATCATCATCATGACTTTATGACTAGAAAGTTTACGATGTGGCACGTTTACGACCCATGGACACCTTGAATTCAGATTTCGATCTGTCTCCTCAGAACTGCCACGTCATCAATCTCGATTCTTCTCGTGTTCCACACACAATTCATTCATTTCTCGCTTTTATGTAGATTTTATCTAAGTTTGGCCGGGGTGTCTTGATGAATTGACACGAATCGAGTGATGACGTGGAATGGGGAGACCCCTTGGCTCATAGAGGTCCCGATTTTGAATTGGTTAGGTAAAAGTTGGAGCCCCATGGGATCTCCCAACTTATTATGACACTTCAATGATGGACACCCATCCACCGATAACCGCTTCTCCGGGTCAATCTCCTTCGGACCCCCTTTGGCCCTCCGTCTGTCACCTATCATTGTGATGCGTTTTCATCCCCAGAGCGGAAGCCATGAATCTCGATTAAGCGGCTCAAGGAGCCCCGATTCGAATGGTCCCTGGGGACTATTCTGTGTGTGTTTTCCCCCCTTTTGATTCTGTATAAACGGGGAGAACATAACAAATAGAAGGAGAAGGAGAAGAAGATTGAGAGGAAAATGGCAAGAGAGAGAGTTAATTAGTTTTGTGATTGGATTGATGGCTAGGGGAAGGCGGGAATTTGAATTTCTCAATGTTTCAAGGAGGATACAGTAATCCTGGGATGTAGTGGTATCATAGAAACAACCGATAGCTTCATCACATTAGGTATTGTACTGGCTATGAAAACTATGTAAACTAGGCGAAACAGAATAGAAGATTTGCTCATGTTTTGTGTTTTTTTTTGCACAAGTCTTTTGTTCGTATTCCAGCAGATTCACCCTTCGAACTAATACTGACAATTAGAAACAGTACTCTCCAGAATTACCGCAAAACCTCTATTAGAAGGGCACCCAATAGTTCGACTTTGAGCTTTTCTATCTAAAAAACTACAAGAGTTATCAAAAAGTTGTCAACTGCAAAGTTGTAGTCCTAATCTTCGTCTACAACTTTGCAGTTGACAACTTTTTGATAACTTTTCTAGTTTTTGAGATAGTGAAGCTGAAAGACAAACTATTGGGTGCCCTTCTAATAGAGGTTTTACGGTATCTGGAAGGTTTCACTTCTAGAAGCTGTAGGGACCAAATTTGGCATGGTTTAATTGTCCTGGCTCACTTTGACTTTCAACTTGGCGTATTTTTGAAACATGAAACTTTTGACTGATATATCCAAGCTTCAGCAATTCCATTTCTGATGAGCTCACTTTGAAACTGCACTTTTCAAATTGCAAATCAGCGCTCCACTATTGAAAAGGACACTTTGAAACAGACTGCCAAGTCCCCCCCCCCCTGTGAACAGTCGTTTATTAGCTCTCCCCTCACTCCTCACCCCAATCCTTTCTCCCTTTTTCAATTTCCATTTCAATCCCAAGTGCGAACACCTCACCGCCAAACAGTGTAACGTGTCGATCCATCCCGTCGGTGAGCCCTTTCAACTGACTCGCTTACCGCACAACCGGAAGACATCACGACACCTGTCGCGGGTCTCGATGACAAATGTGGAGATCCGGTTGGATGGATGACAGCGGAATGCGTCTTTTGAACTGGAATGATAGAGCATGGAATTTTTTCTGAAGAAAGATTTATCACTTTTTGTTGTGGTCCGAGGTATCCTCACGTGTTTCCTCACCCGTTGTTCTGTTTTGCCTTGTCATGCCACGTGTCATCAACACAGTTGCGCCTTTGTTGTCTTCCGAATCGAGACGGATAGCACTCAAGTGACAGCGATGGAATCTGAATCCTCGTGGACCACGGGCCTTCTGAATCCCTCGGTTTCTTTTTCTTTTCCGCTCGATTCCCACCTGTCAAAGTCCACTTTTGACCCACCGCCATCAACAAGCGTGTCAAGTCTCCCTGTGATACGCATCTTATCTGTTCCCTTGCAAAAAAGTAAAAGATTGCCGCTGCAAGATACGTAACTGTGCGGTTTTTTGCGCGAAACTCCGTGAAACAGTGCATAAATCACGGGCTCCTCCGGTCCGGGGTGTAATGTGCGGACAGGCGCCCTGGCTTTCATCTCTCCGCCCCCCGGACACCTCTCCAGAGCTCCGAGAGCAAAAAAGAGAAGGCTCTCCCGGCTCTTCTTCCCCATGATTTAATGGGGTGTTCAATGAAGCGAGGAATGAGCTCTCGAGACTACGGTAGCCTCTCTCCTCTCATCCGGTGGGAATTCCGAACAAAATGAATCTTCTTTTATTTCTTCTTGGCTCCGCGGAACATATTGAGATGGAGGGTACAGTATCACTTTCGAATTGCTCCATTCAAAACAAAAAAATAGTGCGGTATGCACTCAATTATGGACTTTTAATGTGCTGGGAATAGGCTCTTTTATGGAGTTGAAAACATATTGAGTTATTGTTGATTAAGGATAGGGTCATGGGAAAGTAGATGGGGATGGTTTGAATTGAGCCCATCATTGTGAGAATCAAATTGAAAATGTAGATGTTCTTAGGATTTCGTGGAATTGATGAAACAGTGATAAGATCTTATCAAACTGAGCAAAACCTCCGACAAGTTCTCCGATCACTTTCCTCACCAACCTTCCCCGTTTCACCTTTTCCCTGAAACAGCAACTCCCTTTGTGCTAATTTGTCTCCCCAACCTGCAAGTTCATGACTCCTATTTAGGCTCACTTACCACCTTATGACACCCAAAACAATCCACACTTTATACCTCACCATCTTGTCCAAAGTGTTGGCTCATTAGCAGCTACCAGAACTCATCCCAGGTTGTCCCCTGGTTCAATTTGACCTACAATTCCCAAAAAATCAAGCAAGATCAAGTGGAACATTTCAAGATTTGATCTATCTACTTCACTGTACTACCTGGCGAACTTTCAATGTCTCCCCTTTGTTTCTGCTGTTTTTGAAACTGTACTTTTCCATTTTTCAAGCTCTTTCTTTCCCTGTTCTCCTCTCTTTCCTCGGCTTTCCCCCTTATCTCCTTCCTATCAGTTCCCTTCCCATCCAGGTGTGCTCCTTCCTCATATCGCAACTCTCATCTAACTGCTTCATATCTCTTCATCTCGTGTCGCCCATTCATTATGCAATAATTGTGGGACCACTGGCCCACTACCCAAAAAGCGTCTCACGCGGAAAATCGGGGTGAGAGCGGGAGAAAAAAAAACAGTTCACGTCCCCAACTCGGCGCCACGTGGCCCGACGGGCGGCGATGAAAATGGGCAGCTTTTCACGGCGTTTTCGAGTCATTTCTATCGCCTTTCTCTTCTATATTCATAATCTTCTATTCATCTAGCACGGACGGCTCCCGATGAGGTTTCCCCCTTTTGTGTCCCCCCTCCCTCCTGAGAACCATTGTAGATGGACTACTGTGCGGCTCAGATCGTCAGCGACGACGACTTCTTCTCGTTCGGCATCATCGAGAGCTCTTCTTCAGAAGAGATGGTCGACGAGCGATCCGACGAAGAGGAGGACAACTTCCTCGACGAGGTACGAGACTCCGCCCCCATCGCGTCTATTGGCCAATTAGCTAGGGGGGTCTGGCCTCTCTTCACAGCCCTCCCCTCTTCCATCGCCACGTCCCACCTCCCCCTCTGAATCAGTCCTGCCTGGCCGAATGGACCGTATCTAGACCAGATAATCTCGTCTAAAAACCCACCGAGACCATCTGAACATCTGCAATTCCCATCTGTAACTTGATCTCTCTTATCGCAACTTGTGGTTTCTCTTTCGATTTCACTGATTACCTTCCCCCGATCCTTATCACTTTCAATTTCCTCTGTTATCTCTTGCGTCTCTCTCCTCTCTTCGTGCCTCTCTTCGAGGAGTCCCCGGGACCCCTAAGACTTTCTAATCCCTTCTCTCTCACTGTGGCCACATGGCAAAAACTTCCAGGCCATCATGGACTACGACAAAGTCTCCACCGCCGACTTCTCCACCGCCACCTACTCCGGAGCATCTCTGATCGCGGCGAGCTCCGCGTCCGCTTCCGCTCCCTTCACCACTTACAACACCGGCGCCTACAACTACAAGGACTACAACTCCACGCAGACAAGTAAGTCTTTTGTTTGTGGGCTCTTCTTTTCCAATTTCCCGGGGAAATTAGACTCTCCCCCATTCTAAAACACAACTTCTTTTCAGGCTACCCAATGTTCCAACTCAACTCCATCAACTATCAGCCGTACAGCACCTCCACAGTGGCCGGAGATCTCGACTTTAGCGCCGACATGTCCATGCAGCAGAACGTATTCGGAGGTGAGTCGAAA
The DNA here is from genome assembly GCA_900536315.3 of Caenorhabditis becei. NCBI lineage: Eukaryota > Metazoa > Nematoda > Chromadorea > Rhabditida > Rhabditidae > Caenorhabditis > Caenorhabditis becei. The sequence continues at coordinate 180,258 of LR539677.1, forward strand.
GGAACATTGGGAGCTATAAACTTGTGGGGGACTATCTTTACGGCTGATCTTCCCGCTTCGGGAGGCGCGTTCGGAATTAGTGACCACCTGGCGCAGTGCCAGCCAGTTCAGTGGGGCGCGCTTGATGTTATCGATAGAGCAAACTTTCAATCAACCCCTCATCAGCAAATGCGCTCTACTGAACACCTGGCACCGCTGGTTCGATAGAGCGCACTTCCAACCCTCCTCTCTCTTTCCAGCCCAAAACTCCAACTACTTCAACTACCCGGCGATCAACAGCTACAACTACGATCCTCTCGCCGCCGCCACCTCTGCCTCTGGCATCACCGTCAACAACCAGGTCAACGTCAGCATCGTCCAGGGACCCGGAACCACTGTCCAGCAGAACTCCCTCCTCGCCACCTCCACCACAGCTCCAGCTCTCCCAGCCCGACTCACACCGACTGGCCCCGCGTGCTCCACGTCTTCTGGCTCTTCATCGGCGTCGAGCTCTTCTGCCAACTCCACGTCGACTCCGAAGACGTCAGTGGTGTCGAAGACGAACCGAGGCGGTGCCAACAATAACAGTTGTGAGTCTTTATCTCTCTTTCTCTTTATCTTATCATATCAATTTCAGTCAACGCGGAAGGTCGTGAATGCGTGAACTGCGGTGTGCAGAACACTCCGCTCTGGCGTCGAGACGGCTCGGGACACTATCTGTGCAATGCCTGTGGACTCTACTACAAGATGAACCAGACGAATCGGCCGTTGGTGAAGCCCAAGAAGCGACAGGTAAGGCGAGGGTTCGACCTTGACGCAAGGGTCGACTTTTTATTAGAGGCGGCGGCCGGGGGTTGATCAGATCTAATCAGAGAGGTCCGTTCCTCTCCCTCACTGAGCAATTGATCAAAAACGATTGATGACAAATTGTATTGGGGGGACCATCTCGGCGTTTCGTAACAAGTGACACGATGTAGGAGTCACGTAAGACTTGCGCAATGATGGGTGATGGGTTCAGGGTTTTTGAGAGAGAGAAAGAGAGTTGCGAAATAGCATCAGTGAGAAAGAACATCTTCAACATTTGAATCAGAATTATATGTTTCAAGGACAGCTGATCTATCGGGGACGGAGCTTTGCTAAGTAATTCGGTTGTGATTCCATAAGATACTCAGAAATTTTGAACCTTTCGAAAATTTTTACTGTTTCGGGAAGCTTGTTTTTCAAAAATTTGGTCGAACTTGTTATTCCTGAGATCCAACTCTTGACCTTTTTGAATCTGAAAGTTAGGATTTCTGGAGTTTTTGAAAATTGAGTACTGTATCAGAGTTTCCATAGGTACAGTAACCCATTTTCATATTCCCGCGTACAAACAGAACTGAACATTTCTGAAAGTTCCAGTTTCAAGTGTTCCATTTGAAACTGTGAGTTTTATTTTCATCAATCGTACGATATTTGGATCGGAATTCTACCAAAAATTTCCTCAAAAACCTCTGATTTTGGTTCTGTTTCAAGGTTTCCATTAGATTTGAGCAAGTTATGATTAACTTATTGAGTTGAGACTGTTTCTGAACAATTGAGAGACTCTCGATTTCTCGTTTCTCTTTTAGTGTTACAGTAGGCATTTCATTCCGAATGAATTCCTTCACAAAAATTTGTCGTCGTCGTCGCCAACTTCTTTTCGCTTTGCAAAACAAGAGAGAGGAAAGAAAAAGAGGAGGAGGACCAAATAGATAACGATCTCCTCTTCCCTCTATGTCTCTTTTCTGAAATTCAAACGTTTCGGCGGCCCGCAAGAATGTGTCGGGGCCGCGGAGAGTACTGTAGCTTTCACCGCCGACGCCGCGACACGACACTTTGTCGGCGACGTCATGGTTGTCAGTTGAGAGGAGAGGAGGAGTAGGAGACATAAATTAACACCTTGAGAATTGGGGAAATGAAGAACCTTTTGATAAGATATCTAATCGTCTCATTTGATTAGCAGAACGCTCAAAAACGGACGGGAGTTCAATGCGTCAACTGTCACACGAACAACACGACACTCTGGCGACGCAACGGAGAGGGAAGTCCGGTGTGCAACGCGTGCGGACTCTACTATAAACTTCATCAGGTATGTTCAGGGAATCACCAACATAAACGAATTGTCTGAAATCTAGGTAGCAGTTAGATATGGGCTCTTTGAAACCGGAAACTTCGGGGAGTTGGGGTGGAAGGGCTAGATGGTCAAGAATGAGTGAAAAGTTATCAGAAAAGGTCGAGAGAGTAATTTCTGAGTTAGCTGTCCGAAAAAAGGGGCCTTTGAAACTGAAAACATGCGATGTTTTGTGATGGGTTACTGTAGATTACTGTAGCAACACGTGCACATAATGTTCAGCGAGCATTGCCAAAACAATCAAACGGGCAAAGACAAAACTTCAACCTTAATTTTGTGCTATAGCAAATTTCGCCATCCCTTTCGGTTTTTTGAATTGTTTTCAAGGTTACTGTAGAGCCGACCCGGAACACTGATCATCATCGTTTATGATGTTGTTTTCCCTATCATAAACCCTTTTATAAAACCACCGCCTTTTCTCCCTTTTCTGCCCTTTCGGCTTCCTTTACACCCCCATAAACTCTTGACTTTCCGTTTTCTTCCTACAAATTGCACAATCCGCGAGAATTCCCAGTTGCGTAATGTTTAGGTATCCCCCGTCGCAGAAGATTGTATCGTTTACGATATTTCCTTTTTGTGGCCGGCGGCGGCGGCGAGAAATTATAATAGCCGCCCGGGAGGTAATTACTTGTTCCCGCATAGAGTTAGCAAAACACTGCCGCCCCACCGGAGACGATGATACGGATCTCTTATCGATCTCTTGACTCTTTGCCGCTAGAGTGTCATGATTGATGGCGAAGAAAAGTGCTTCCGAGACAAAAATAATTGTTATTGGAAGGGAGAGAGTGCGAGGTAGAGAGATTACGGTTTCAACGGGGAGATATGGAAGAGTGGGGTTGATAGGGTAGTGATAAGAGAAAGATAGAAAGAAGAAGCTTTACTTGAAGATTACCACTTTTTCCCGGTTTCCAATAGTTGATAGAAAGTTGTTGGGCTTTTCTGAACAATTTGGTAATTCCTTGGCTTCTGCTCTTCTTTTCTGATCAAATTCAATGATTCCGGTTTCGGGAAATCTATAAAAATGTAAAAGTTTTTAGTGATTTCATTCGGAACGTCGAGGTTTTACTTTTAGTGTGGTAGAGCAGATTTTCTCTTTTTCACTTGAAAATCATGATTTTTCCGGTTTCAAAGAGCCCATGAAACTGAAAGTTGAGTTCACTTTTTCGATGGGGGATTCTTCTCTACCTCAAAAATATGAATTCTTCACTTCTCCAATTCACCCTCATCTTCTCTATTTTCCAGGTCGAACGTCCGCTTACAATGAAAAAGGAAGGAATCCAGACCCGTAACCGCAAGATGTCCACCAAAGGCAGTGGCAAGCGTTCTCTGAAGAAGGAGCCGGGAGCCCTGGGCACCAACGGAATGAACACCTCCGTCGCCTCCCTTCCGTCTTCCTCACTCGACATGAGCCAATGGGACATGAACAAACCGATGTTGATGACGGCGCCGTTCTCCTACTTCCCCAACAACTCCTACTTTGCCAGCAGTGGCCTCGACGATCAGCTGCACGGAATGGCTCTGGCGCCGACGATCCAGTAGATCCCCCTCCATCCTTGTTGTAATAAAACCAATCCGCTGCTCTCTATAATAACACTTTCCCCCTTTCTTTCTGTGATACACGATACATTTCCACTGATATAGACCCTTTTAGTACTTCCCTCTCTTTCCCTTCCTCATCTCTTCCATATGTGTATTTCCCTGGATTCTTTCTTCTTCTCTTTCGTCTTTTTTTGATTATTCTGCGTACCCCGGCTCCAATCATTCCCCCCTTTTCCCCCAAAATCACCAAAAAGTTCAACTGTTCTATTTCCATTTTTTTCTCGTTTTTTTTCTTGTACGATTGATTGATTGATACCTAACTATTTATTTACAATAAATGAGATTCCAATGTAAATGTGCTCTGTTGAGAAAGACGAAATGTGACGAAACTGGAGATTTTTAGAAAAGTTTACTGTTTTTTGGATGTTTTGAAACGGAAAATTAACAAATGTGGTTGCAATGCAAGTATGATGAAAAAGCTGAAAAATCTGAAGAGATCACTCACTGAATTATTGGAAAATTTCACTGTTTTCTGGAAGTTTTGAAACAGAAACTCTATTTTTCAAGTAATTCTTCGGTTCGTTTTGTAGCTACAAGCTAATGTGAATCCCCCTCTCCGATCCATAAATCACCAAATCGTTTAGCTCTTCTCGCTCCCCATCCCTGCTCCCAACAGCTGCTCCCCCCTTCAACACTTCTCACTTTTGCTTCGTTGCGGTGGTGGCGAACAGATTTATTAGTTTTTCCGGCGAAGAACAGCAAGAATAATGAATCCATTAATAATGCTCTCCAACCTATCAGTTGGCTGGTCGACGGATGAGTGGAAGAAGTGAACGACGGCCGCGGAAACTGGGAGATGATGGGTTGCGGAAACCGCCTGAGGAAGAGTTGTGGGGGTCCGAGATGAAGCCTCTGGAATGGTGACTTTGGTATCAGTGATTAGGGAATCGATTGGTTTTGTAATTCGGAAAAATGGAGACGAGACCGTTGCACTGCTAGAATGAGACAAACGAACATTGAAGTGAACTTCATGAAACAGTAAAATACAAGTTTTTGGCCTTTTTCTGAATGTGATTTGAAATTTGAATCTATTATATTTTCCGCTATCAACCGGATCAATGACTTGAGAACGGAACGGTTTTGCTATCTGGACCCTTGGAAACAGTGTAACTTACCTCTGCGGTTGCCTCTGTGCATTGCTGCTTCGACCCCTATTGAACGCATTCATGAGTACACGATTCTGAATTCAGCTGCTCATTTCTTCTAGAAGCTTGTCAAACTGACCCTCTTCACTCTTGTCTCTGAACCCATCACAACGGCAACTAGAATAGTGATAAGAAAAGTAATCAATGTCAGTTTCATGATGGTTATGAAGCAAGAAACGGAAGTTTGTTGATAGTCCAGTGTTGTTCCGTGAGGTTTTTATACCTTCGCCCCGATGATCCTCAATTACCGCCCGCTAAAACAACAAAAGAAAACTGGTAAACGACTCGGGTGTTTGTTTATTTGTTTTATTCTCGGTTTCGCGAGATTCTTATTTTCATTTGTTTATAGTTTGGTGTGATTGCTGATTTTGAGATCGCATTTCACGCTTCAAAACATTAATAAAGTTGACCACGCTATGGCCTCACCTTTGACCTTTGAGATCTAGGGTACTGATAAGAATAATCAGTTCCGAATGAAAAAATTGTTGTCATTACACAAGTCTCTTCCCGATGCGAACAACCTGCTGCTCCGGAACTCTTCCGACTGGATGGATCGGTGACCAGGATTTCCAAATGTGAGCACATTCTTTATTTCCGGGTATCTGTGCAGCGGGTACCTAGCTGCACAGATGCCCTCTACACCGCCCCAGGCCTTGAGATTTGGGTACCGTGTACCTGAATTTGAATGTCGCGGGTGGTAAGTGATAAGAATTCTGGCAATCTAATCCTTCTATTTTCATCTCAACCGCCTCCATCACTACACTTGGGAACATCGTCAGCTTTGTCTCGTCAATCAGCAGCTTCAACGATTCGTCAGCTTCCAACCAGCTCGACAGATCTTTGCAAGAAAACATTCCGGATATCAAGATGTGAGCAGCTTTTCAGTTCCGGGTATCTGTGTGGCGGGTACCGTGTACCTAGCTGCACAGATGCCCTCCCTACCACCCCAGGCATTCAGATTTGGGTACCGTGTACCTGGATTTGAATGCCGCGGGTGGTATTCTGATCAGAAATTGGAAATTCTAATCATTTCCTTTTTCATCTCAACTCCGACACTCCGACACTCCACTGGATCTTCCCAACTCGCCAGCACGATGGATCATCGACTCCGCCAGCGAATGGATCTCCAATTTTACTCCAAATCTTACAGTGTAAGCACATTTCTCCAATTCTGGGTATCTGTGCCAGGGGTACCGTGTACCAACTCACAGATGCCCTCAAAACCGCCCCAGGCATTTGAATTTGGGTACCGTGTACCTGAATTTGAATGTCGGTGGTGGTATTCTGATAAGAACTTCCAAAATCCTAATAATTTTCTTTTTCATCTCAACCACTTCGACACTCGGCCTGGCCGCCGATAGCAACGACGAATCGACAAGATGCTTCTTCGGATCGCCACCCCGGCAGATCTTCCCCGCCACTCTGGATCTTCACAAGGATGTAAGCACATTCTTCAGTTCGGGGTGTCCGTGCGGCGGGTACCGTGTACCTAGCTGCACAGATGCCCTCCCTACCACCCCAGGCATTCAGATTTGGGCACCGTGTACTTGAATCTGAATGCCGCGGGTGGTATTCTGATCAGAAATAGGAAATTCTAATCATTTTCTTTTTCATCTCAATCGTCTGCATCACTGTACTCCATGGAATCGCCGGACACAACAACTCGTCAGCGCCTGCTCCTTGTCACTTCCACTGCTCATCCCACACCGATCACTCCGACAAGAACAACGGATCTTCCCACTTCTCCACTTCGCCATCATGCGCCAAATCATCACAAAACTGAACTCTTCTCTGCATAAACACTGTGTTTCCTGTTTCATTGCTATTTCAAAAACATAAAGAAGCAGTACAAGTTATTCTCGAAGTGCGATAATACCAGTTTATTCGTTTTTTTACGCAAGTTCGAAATCTCAATCAACTCATTGTCCAGGTCTCTTATTCAACATACGTCGGGTCACTTTGTACCCTCCGTTTCCATATCCTCCCGGGTTGCTTCGCTTGCCACGTGGTCTGAAACCGAGGCCATTACCAAGAAGTTAATGACCCAGTTCTCACCCTCCATTTCCATTCGCTTCCCGAGTTCTAGAAGGTCTGGCGAGTGGTCTTCGGAACTTCTGAATCATCTGGGCTTGATCAGATCAATCACTATCAGACTTACCCCTCTTCCAACCATTCCCGCGGTCTTTTCGGATTCTGGAGCTGGAGCCGCCGCCACCAACTCGAAGAGGATCAGAGCAATCAGAAGAACAGCCAATTGGACCTTCATTTTCTCATACTCTTCAGTTGATTCGGCTTCTTTTATACCTCCCTACTTCCTTATCCACCCACTGGTCATTGTTTATTTGTTCGTTTTTTCACGATTCCCGCCTTGGTCAATAAGCTAATGGTAAAGAACTTTGTGTCAGCTGTTTGTTCTTTACAGGGTTATGTGATCATTTGTTTGTCATATACTCTAAACTCTAAAGAAGGTGCACCTCATTCTAAACATGTTGCTAAGCTAACAAGATTCTTTTTTATTTTCGCCTGTTGTTCAAGGGCATTCGCACCCTATACGTCATTGATAAGAGAGGGGAAAGAGCAGAGAGAGCATACACAGAGAAGAGACACAGACAGGGGAGGGGGAGTGATAAGTTATACATACTATGAGAATGTCAAAAAGTCAGAAAATTACAGAAAATGAGGAGAGAAGCGAGGGGGAGGGGAGAGGAGCTGCAACTTTAGCCAGAAGCGCTAAATGTGTTTGCTTATCAGTAAAATGATAGGGGGCTCATCAGAGGAGAGGCATTCGAATATATAAACAGATAGAAAGAGTGAGAGGGGTTCCCCATGGGACCGGAAACGGGAAGAGTTACAGAAGAGAAGGTGGGGGATATGTTTGGTCATGTTTCTACACGCTTTTACACACATTTTACATCAAAAGTGAACAGTTTTGTGAAGATGTTTTTGGGGGGAGACGGATTCTCGAAAGGAGAATTGGGATAGAGTTAGAGAAAGGTAAGAAAATTAAGAGAAATTAGGAGAGAAGAGAGATGAGGAGAGAAGCCGTGGACGCGGGAGCGGGTGAAAGCATCTAGAAGTGGGTAGGGGACTAGAGGGCTAATTGGGTGGGTAGAGGTGACTAGTTGAGTTCGATGTCGTCCATGTCGACGTTCGTTTGATCCTTTCGCCGCTTGTTTTGCTGGAAACGAGATTGATTAGCATAATCAGCTTATCAGTTACAGTAACCTAATGGAACCCCTGAACCTAGTTACCCCTAATAATCACAAAGTGATCAGTTCATACCACCTTACAGTTGTTTCTGATTACCAGAAACACCTTCGTGGAACCTTCGCGGATTTAGCTACATAATAGCTTTAGCTACAGCGGATTTAGCTACAGTTAGCTACATAATCCCTTTATCAGCCACGTTATCAGTATCGTCTCCAGAATCTCTCCACTAACCTTCTTTGCTTCCTTGTCGAGACTCTTTCCTCTGGCCACCTGCTTGATCTGCTTGAATGTCTTCTTCTTTTCCTTCTGTTCTTTGGCCCAGTCGGCGGACTTCACAGATTCGGCAGTCTCGGCAGCGGCTCCTGCAAAACCAAATGATTCCAAAAAAAAGTCATCTGAATCCAAATACTTACTCTTCTCCTGATGCTTCTGATGACGATACTTGCGGTAGCTGGCACGCCATCTCTCGGCAGCCTCAGCAGTCATCGCGGGGGCGGTTCTTCCGAAGGCCGCCTTCTCGCTCTTCTCCATTCCGAAGGCACGGAGCACACGAAGATGGTTTCCGATGATGAACATTCCTCTCATCCACAGGGACTTTCCACTTCTTCTGAGGGTCAGAGCTCTGGAGCGAGCACGCACATTGTAGTCTCCGTTGATGTGGATCTTCGCGGCTTCGACTTCTCCCTTTCCGACCTTCCAGGTCTTCGGAAGCTTCTTCGATGGGATCGTGGCGACGACTTGTCCCCAGATGAGAGTGGAGAATCCGAGGGCGAGGCAGACGATCCATTGCTGAAGGGTGAGCGGGGCGGTGGAGAACCAGGCACCTCCGAACTGAACGATGATGATCTGGGCAATGAAGGTGGTGATCCAGATGACACAGAAGACTCGGTTCGAAGCGAGTCCCTTGAACACGTTGCGCTCTCCGTGGACTTTACGGGCGTTGATTTCGTTGAAGACGGTCATCATGACGAATGCGTTGAAGACTAGGGTGAAGTGCTGGGATGGTGGGGCGAAGAGCGGGGCGTACAGACCAGTCTTGATGCCAAAGATCGAGTCTCCGTAGAAGAAGATTCCAAAGATGATGACGAGTTGGTAGAGGGCGTGGCACAGAATGTTCTTGACCATGGTGCGGGAGATGAGGGACTTCTTACGACCGTACGGCTTGCGGTTCAAGAGCTCATCTGTGGGTTGCTCGGTGGCCAGGGCCAGGGAGGCGAGGGTGTCCATGATGAGGTTGATCCAGAGCATGTGGACGGCTTTGAGTGGGGAGTCCGAGACGGTGACGGCGCCGATGAACGCGGTGATGACGGCGACGACGTTGACGGTGAGTTGGAACTGGAGGAACTTGGAGATGGAGTCGTACACGTTGCGTCCCCACATCACTGCCTTGACGATGGAAGTGAAGTTGTCGTCGGTGAGGATGATGTCAGAAGCCTCCTTGGCGACGTCAGTTCCTGCGATTCCCATCGCGAATCCGACATCGGCCTTCTTCAGAGCGGGTCCGTCGTTTGTTCCGTCTCCGGTAACAGCGACTATTTCTCTTTGCGGCGTGGCCTTCGAGTCGATGATTCCCTTGACGAGAGTGTACTTATCAGCGGGCTGAGCTCTCGCGAGCACACGGAGACGGGGCCAGAGCTCGTCGAGCTTCGCCTGTGACACCTTGCCGTTCTCGTCCCTGATGCGCTCGTTGAATTCCTTGCCCTCCAACGCCAAAAAGTCCTCTCCGGGTTCGAGAATCTTACAGGACATGGCAATGGCTCTGGCGGTCATGATGTTGTCTCCGGTGACCATGCGCACAGTGATTCCGGCCTTTTTGCACTTGGAAATGGCGGCGGGGACTTCCGGTCGGACGGGGTCCTGGATTCCGCAGATTGCGATGCCAGTGAAGTTCTCGTACATCGAGTCCTCGTCCCACGGGATCTCCGACTCTTCGGCGAATTCGATCTGCAAAAAGAAGGAGAGGTTAGAAGATCAGAAAGCATCGGGGTGTGGGAAAGGAGAAAGATCCTGTTTGTTTCGGCGAACGAAACGAAAATGATACGCGCTCTGATGTGATGATTATATGATCTTTCGTCTCATTGGGGGCCAACTTTTCCACTTTTCTAACCACTCACTTCAGTTTTTTCGAGCTCTCTGGCTCCCTTGCGAATGAACGTCTTGTAGGCGACACAGATGGTTCTCAGTCCGTTGTTGGCCATCTCGTGGATGATCGTCGAGGTGATCTCCTTCAGTCGATCCTCTCCGAGCTTGTGCGGCTTTCCGTCGGATCCGATCAAGTATGAGCATCTGCCGAGCACGATCTCCGATGCTCCCTTGCAGTACACTCTGTATCCGATATTCTGTCCGTTCTCCGCATAAGGGACCACTGTCATCATGCACTTTCGGGACGAGTTGAAGGTGTAGACCTTGGTGAAGTCGTGCTCCGGGAATCGCTTTCTAATCGCCGCGTAGTCGCCTCCGAGTCTGTTCACAAATCCGAGAAGTCCGCATTCGGTCTTGTTTCCGAGCTGTTGAACCTGCTCTCCGACCTTGGTCGGCTCGACGATCATCGAGTTGTAGGCACTGTTGACTGCGATGGCTTCCATGAGAATCGGGCCGGTTCCTCCGGGGAGATTGGCTCCATGGGGCTGAGTTTCCTGGCTGGTGTAGTGATTTCCGTTGATGTAGGACTGCACGACAGTCATTCGGTTGGTGGTGAGGGTTCCAGTCTTGTCGGAGCAGATCGAAGTGGCATTTCCCATGGTTTCGCAGGCGTCGAGATGACGAACGAGGTTGTTGTCGTACATCATCTTCTTCACGGAATACGTGAGAGCCAGGGCGATGGCGAGAGGGAGACCTTCGGGGATGGAGATGACGAGGATGGTGACGGCGATGATGAAGAACTTGACGAACATTTGGATGTCGACGAGCGAGAATTCGTTCTTGTCGACGACGTAGTGCTCAATGCAGAAGCGGGTGATCAGGACGATGAGGGCGATGACAGCGATGGTGGTTCCGCAGTAGATGATTTGGAGGGCCAACTTGGAGAGCTTCGCTTGCAGCACGGACTTGGCGGTGAGGTCGTCGTCTCCTGATTTCGAGCTGTCGGATGATGTGGCATTGGACGAGGATCGGGAGGAACTGGACGAGCTGGACGACGAAGAAGACGTCGAGGTGGAGTCATCGTCATCAAGACCAGTCTTGCCGGCGCCGAGCAGCGTCATGATGATACCGGTCTGCGAGTTGACTCCGACGGCCGTGATGAGCATCTTGCCGGATCCTTCCATTGCGTACGTTCCGGAGAGCAGGACAGGGTCGGATTCGATGGACTTCTTGATGTGATCCGATTCTCCGGTGAGGGAGGACTCGTCGATCTTCAGGTCGTTACTTTGGATCAAGAAGCCGTCGGCTGGAAGGAGATCTCCGTATTTGACACGTGCAATGTCACCGACGACTAGGTCAGAGACGGGGACGTCGATGGCTTCGCCGTTACGGATCACTGAGAACTTCTGGCCAGTTTCGATCTTTTCCTGAAACAAATAATGGATTCAGAATGTCTTTTGAGTGCTTCTCTTACCTGCAAACTTCTAAACTGTCGTTCTTTCGAGTAGTCGTTGACGGCGGTGACGAGCACGACGACGATGACGCACAGAAGAATGGCGACTCCTTCGATCCAGGCGGTTCCGTGTCCCTCGGACGGCGCCTCCGTTGTTGAGGGGATCGTGCCGTTCAGGAAAGCCGTGGCGGCGATGGTTGCGTTGACGAGCATCTGTGTCGAGTCTTCGCCGGCCGACGTCGGTTCGTAGAATGATAGCGCTAGGTTAATGAAGCCGGAAAGGACGAGGATGATGAGAGTGGGGTCCTGGAAAATGAGGAGATTGATGTGGGAATACAGATGAAGTCAGGATTCAGAATCCCCACGCCGGAAAGCAGAACAGCAGGCTCTCAGATCTCAACACCCAGAGAAGTCTCCAGAAGCCGTCCATCTCTCCAGAATCCTTCAGAATCCCTTACCTTGCACGCATCGATGACGAGTCGCGCGAATCCCTTGCTTTTCGCGGGCGGGATCGTGTTCGCTCCGTACACGTGGCGTCTCCGGTCGAGGTCCGTCTGCTCGCCGACGAGTCCGACGAGCGAATCGGTCTTGAGCTTCTTGCATAGTCCCTCGACGCCTTCGTGTTCCGTCGACAGCTGCAAACGAAGTGTTATCAGTTGGTTATCAGCACATGATAAACAGGTGACACTTTCTGGTTTTCTATCTGTCTGTCACATAGTTAATAACCTATTGTTGACGCGTGAATTCTCATAGGTCATTTTCAGCCTCGTCTCCATTGTCTTCGCCTTCTGATTCTTCTGCCGCCGTTTTCAAGGCCACCGCCTCCTCTTATCACTATCACTTATCAGATTATCAGTTGGTTTTTCAACAGATACACGGTCAGCAGGTGAGATAGTGAGAGGAGACGACGCACAAATCAGAATGACGTGCGGAGATTGGAAAACAGGCGGAAAGAGAGGCGCGGCGCCTAGTGATAACCGGTGATAATTGATAAAAACTGATGAATTCGTTCCAGAGGCAAGGGGAAAAGGGCAAATATCCGGATTTTGGGAGAAAAAGTGAAAGAAAAAAATTCGAAAAAAAAATTTTTTTTTTTGAAAATTTTTTTCGAATTTCAATGTAAAACTCACAAATTTTGTCAGAATTCTTCAAAATTTCACATTTTTCCTCATTTTTTGTCTAAAAATGATTAAAAACTCACTCTTACTATCGCCTCGGCTCCGCGAGCCTCCATGAGTCCGCGAAGATCGGCAAGACTGCAGCCAAACTCTTTTGCATCCTGAAAACCGAAAAATGGTATGGGGAACTGGGAAAATTCCCTGAAAACCTTTTGAAACCCAAATTTTCATACAAAATTAGCTCAAAAACCTTCCCCTAAAAAAGCCAAAAACCTTTTTCTTCTCCTCGCCTTTCGGCTCTCGTTTCCAAAAATACACAAAAAGTCGTCCGATGAAACAAACGACGAGAATTATAGCGATGATGGGCATATTTAGATCAATATTTCAGATTCATCACAAGTAAAACAGTTTCTGTTTTCATCTTTCCTTCTCTCTTTCAACTTTCACATTTCGCCCAAGACCGTTTCGGCGAACAGACGGTCAGAGACACGCATTTCGGGTCAACTTTTTCGAGAAAACCAGAGAAGGTCACATGGTTTCTTTCAAGTCGAACCGAACACAATGACGCCATTTTTGTTTGTTTTTTTCTTCTAATTTGATTGTTCACCTCATCATAAGTATGAGCTCTTCGCAATCTCATGCCGCGACCAATCCCTTCACTCTGCTGATTTTCGAGTTGCTGGAGAGCTGTGTCCGGTGATGATAACTGATAAGGAAGTGATAAGCTGATGAGATCTATCGATTGAAGAGACCAGGAAGTTGAATGAAAAGTCGGGTCAGATCATTAGAACAATCGACCGGAAACGGGGAAGAAATGGGAAGATAGGAGCTTAGCGAATAGAAAAATGTCTAGTCTGATAGTGATAAACTGATAGTAGATGATAAATTCGGCAAATCGAGAAGAGAAAGGATCAAAAGTTTCTCGAGGCACGTGTGTTCAGCGTAGAGAACGATCGAAAAGGTTCAGTGAACCTTGATAAGAGAAGGAGAACCCAGTGAACTGATAGCTGAACGGTCAGAGATTGGGAAGTTCGCTTTAGCGGTTTGGCGCGAAATTTGAAATTCTGAGACTGGCTAGTTGCAATGTTGCTTGGCAGTGTGCCAAGTTGACAAATTTGCCACTAGAGCGAAGATGAAAAAAGAACTATCCTAGCTCTGGATTAGGGACTTCGACAACGGGATTTCGGAGGGATTCAGAATCTTGCAAAGTATTCTTTAAAATCAGAATCCCTCGCCGTCTTCTGAATCCCCAGCTAACTTATCTACCGATTACAAGCCAGAAAAAGGGATAAAAAGGATAAGGCGATAAACCAATCAACTAGGTCAAAACCCGAAAAAGTAAGTCGGTTCTCAATGGAGCGCATTTCCCCCCAGATTCGTATCGGCTTATCACTGTATCATCGCAATCAGCCAAGTCCTGTTCAAAACGAAAACCGAACTGAACGACTGAAGGAGGAGAAGTGACATGCTAAGCCAAAAACGAGGGAAACATAGAGAGATGGATCGAAAAGAAGACTTTGGGGCGACGATTGATCATAGAAGAAGGGGACGACGTCTTCGGGGCGGTGCCTTATCACTTCTCTCTCTTCTGTACGTATCGATATGTAATCAGTCATCGGTTGGGTCCCCAAACTGTCTTAGAATCTGATATCTCTGACCGAGAGAGTTGGAGGGTGGCCGACACTATTTACCCTTCGACGTCAGGGCGGATGGACCTTATCACTTCTTATCATATCACTCCGCTTCTTCTTTTACGCAACACCTTGTTCCTTCTTCATCATTTCCCCCGGTGCGTTCATCCGTTTGATCACTTTTTGAAACTTCCCTCGTTCAACCCAATTATCCAGTTATGCGTTTCAACTTTGGATTTGACAAATTGCCCCAGACGGAACGATTTGACGGTCAAACTCCGGATTGGCCAAGCGGAACGACTGGTTTTTTGGTAAAAAGCTCCAAAAATTCGAAAAAATAGCTTTCGGATTTATAAAATCGTGAGGAAAACTGAGAAACGAGCAGAAATTCAGCCATGTTCCGTTTCAACTGATTCATCGAACCTCTTCTTCGCGCATCCTTTGATGATTCACGTGAACACCTTCTGGATAGTCACGTGTTCATCTATTTCCGTTCTGTTTCGGTTAATCATCGCATCACTATGATAACACGCCGCGTTTGATAAACTGATAACAGGACAAGAAAAAAAACAGACAAAAGTGAAAACGGATGACCCTATGCGGTTGTTTCATTGTTCTGGGTACTTTGAAAAGGACATTGTGATATGAGAAGTGACATGTTACACACTGTACCGGGTACTTGTCGTATCAATGACCAAATGGTTGGAAATCAGCGCAAATTGGAGGAGAAACAGGGAAAATTGGAAATTTTAGAGTTTTTTGGGAAAACTTTAAAAAATTAAGGTATTCTGGGGAAAATGTAGGTTTTTAGCGATTTTTTGAACAGATTTTGTGAAAATTTGGCGAAAATAGCCGGAATTCAGAAATTCAGTTGAGTTTTTAGAAAAATTGCGGTATTTTGAGCATTTTGAGCATTTTTTGGCGTTTTCTGAGATTTTCCCCGGATTTTTGCTGAAAAGCTCACCTTGATGACCTTTCCTGCGTTAGTATCAGGAGAGGTGTGGTGGTGGCCGTTCGCCGCCGCCACACCGTTAATTTCACTTCCTTCGGTCACATTTTGGCTCTTTTGCATTCCACGAGACGATTCAAGTGTCGACAGCTTCGAAGACTTTGGATAGAGGCGATCGGTTTCCTGCCGATGTGCCTTTCCCCTGGAAAACGGGGCGGTGAGGTCAAATTGTGCGAGAGTTTCGCATCATGGACGATGTCGAATTGTTTATAACGGAAGGGGAGGAGTGGCGAGACGGGAAACGTGATATTTGACGAACAGGAGTTGGAAGGCAAGCCAAATATCAGAAGTTACGGGAAAATTGCAGAAATCGAGGGGATACTGACGAATTTTGGGGGGAAGCGTGATTATTTATAACGGGAAACGATCCATGAGTCATAATTTATGAAATATAATAAGAAAAATGAATGAAAACCGGTGAGAATTGAGAGATTTTCGCTGTTTTTCAGTGAAATTAATTCAAAAATTGATGAGATGTGCGAACACCGCCACGTCAGCATGCACACTTTGCGTACAGTAACCCTAATTTTGATTTGAAAAATAAAATTAGTTCAACAAAAAACACTAAATTTCCTGATTTTTTCCGAATATTCGAGAGTTCGATGCAATGGAAAAACTGAAAAACTATTGTACAACCTGATATTTATAACAAAAACGCCGGCGGTTACAGTACGCGGCGGCGATTAAAAATTTGCATACGCCGTGCGTTTCTGACTGTGAAATGCACTTTCGAGAGCACGAGTTTAGCGCGATTTCAATTTCAATGATCGACACGGTTAATCTGCACAAAATGGAAATTTCTCCCGAGGCGCGCAGTGCGGCAGTGGCGTATTCCAGCCGGTCCGCGGACGAAATGTCATCGAAAATCACACGAAAAACGAGAGAAAAGAGCAGAATGTGATGGGCGAGGGGCAGAATGACGGCATCGGTCGTATCGATCCGTCACCATCTGGCACTTTTCTCCTGGTTTACAGCCATGCGACATACGGCCCTGCAGAAAGGTTTGCGCGTGTAATGTAATGCATGGTGTTTGCGGAGTGACAACTTTCCGACCACAGTAGTCAACTTGAAAAATCAGTTTATTTATGGAAAAATTGAATTCAAAGTCTAAAAATGAAAGCATGAAAGTGTCTGCTGAATGCAGAATGAAAGAAAAAGTCTTGAAAGAAGTTTTTCAAAAATAAAATCACAAATTGTTTTGTTCGTCGTCCTATTCGATTCATCGATATGTTTGGCACCAACACAAACAACTTCCCCCAATGATTATTCATGTCGAAACCTGCAAATTCATCCAAAATAGAAACATTTCCCCGGAAATTTACATTTGCGGCAAGTTTCGTCGTGCATTCACAGTCAACTGGGAGCTATGCGAGACACTGATGAAGTCGATCATTTCTTGGGATTCGATGGGCATTTTCAGAAGTTTCTTCCAGATTTCATCGATTCGACGGTCGAGTTTCTCCTTGTTTTGCTCGATTCTCACTCGATAGCGCTGAAAGACAGGGGCGTTATTTCGGAGTGTCGTAATCACTTACAGTCTGATAATAATTGCACTCATCACTCAATTCCTTCATCGCTTTTGCCGGCAGAATGCCCATTGCTTCCTTGGCTCTGTCCCTTTCCACAATTAGAACTTTCAAGTCTTTGAACAGATTCTCCGATAATTTGAAGGAAAATTCTCGAATCCTGAAGTCAAATTGTTGGAAAATTGAGTATAGTTCGAGTCTTACATGTTCTCCTTATCACTTCCACTTGAATTCCGAGAATTCCGAGTAATCTGCAGATTTCTAGAAGCTTCCGGGAAAGTGACGATTTGAGTTGTTCCATTGACCACGGAAGTTTGCGAAGAAGTAGTTCTCATGAGAACTGGAGCCAATTCTGAAAGAATTCTCATTAGAGCGCACTTCCCCCCGATCCTTTCTCAAACCATTTCCCGAACTCTGCAACTCGAAAAACTTTGTCTCAACTGTCTGATCATCAACTTCCAGTTCTTCCTCAACTTCCCGATCTTTCTCATCGATTCCCATGATTTTCGGGGTCTGAAAGTGCTAAATCAAGAAAAAGAACAAGCTAAAATCACTCACGGAAAGTCCAAAGTCAAGTTTTGTCCCAGCAAATTCAACTTTGACCGGCGAAAGAGACATTCCGATCGACCTTCAAGAAAGGCGGTTTTTTCGGTTTCATCGTAAAGTTTTACGAGGTGTCAATTTGAATTCTACATTGATTCGAAGAAAGGGCCTCACTTCTCAGATTCAAGAACTCTGATGAGATTTTCTAGAATCAAACCGTTTCAAAGACAAAACTCTTTTTCGGTTTCATAGTCAAGACAAGTTAGCAAGCAAGTTAAAATTTCAGTTAAACTCGACTCGCTGATTGGAAAGTTTTCAAAAAATGACTTTTTCCTGTTGCTTCTAGGTCACAAATTCCCAAAATGCACATTCTCACCTCCCACTATCCGAAGTAATCCCATCATCCAACAACGCTCCATTGAAACTCTCACACTTCTTCTTCCCTCCGCCATTCTCGTAGAGATAGTCCCAGAACCTGCAGTTTCATGGAAATGTTATCAGATTTGATGATAAGCTCATATCAATAAATATCTATCGTGTACTAACCTGTCCACATCATTGACATCTATCTCGCTCTGCGCCTCCGTCGCTTCCTTCAAGTTCATCTTATAAGTCGACTTTTTCAAACTGCTTACAGTAACCGAAGAGGAGAGAAGGGATTCTTCGGTGCTCTAAAATTGAATTACATGTTTATTTGAACTCAAAGATTCATAAAAACTTTGAAACACGAAAGTTTTCCCCACCTGATGAACCAAAACAAGTTCCCGTTTCACTGGCTCCACTTCTTCTTTCTTTTCTTCTGTTTCTGTTCTTCGGTCTTCCTTTCCTCTACCATCTTCCTCCTTCTTCCCATTCTCCACCACCAATTTCTCCGTCGACGCCTCCACCCACATCTCCGTCCGACTCTTCCGCTCATCAGAATCGAACGGGTCCGCGAACACATTAGTGACCAGGTGGTTGGCCCGTTCGATGTAAAGCCGCATTTCCTCCTCGTAACTGATCTCTTTCGCTTGACTCGAAGTGATGTCGTTCGAGGAGTGACTGTTGAAAAACGCGATGAATTAGAGAACTGTTGAATTGAACAGTTTTCACGGGAATCCGAAACAGTCAAACTTTTTTTCAAATATTCAAACGAATGTCGCAGTCGCATTAGAAAATGTATCAATTGAGAGATCTCAGGGAATGTTTGAAACAGAAACCCTACCTGTTATCACTATCCGTAAGTGACAAAGTGGATGGTAGCTTCGTGTTATCAGAGAGCTCGCCGATATCAAAAACCTGATCATTGTGATTATCACCATTGACAGTGATATCGTCAGAAGTGACATCGGTTGAGTCGGACATCTGGAAGAGGAGCATGAAATAGTTACGGTTTCAATAGAGGTACAGTAAGATTTGCAGCTTAGAGGGTTCAACTCTATCTACATATCGATACATACAGGTTCAATAGTATCCCGATGACAATACTATTCACTAGTTTACCATTCACTGATATCCGGTTAGTGATAAATGGACCATTGAGGAAAATTCAAAAAAGATTCATAACAGCAATTTCCGGTTTCAATACAAGCTCAAAAACGTGGAAATTTTCGCTGGTTTTGCTACTCACATGTCAGTGTCAGTAAATTATCAAGTTCCAATTACAAAGTCCCTATCGATTCTCAAAACAATAAAAATTTCCCAAAGAAACAATAAAATGGACCAAAAAATCCAATTTCCTGTTGAGCTCTGGCCCAAATGCTAAACAAAAATGCTCCGGCCGTGCTCTCCGAATGCGCGGATATAATTAGCTTTCCCTGTCTCGACCTCCCAGTGGCAGGTGTCGTCCGGCACACAATTAGTCAGTGATGCCCGTTTCCAGGGAAACCGAAAGAGAGACGCGTGTGTGTTTTTGACGTGTTGACGAGGTGGAAGGAATAAATATGGGAGAGGTGTGGAAATGATCTGTGTAAGAAAACATTGGACTGAAAAACTATAGTTGTTTCCAGTTTCAAGGTGGGTTTGAAACTGTAAAGAAGAAGTTTCAA
This sequence comes from Caenorhabditis becei, assembly GCA_900536315.3. NCBI lineage: Eukaryota > Metazoa > Nematoda > Chromadorea > Rhabditida > Rhabditidae > Caenorhabditis > Caenorhabditis becei. Next base: position 199,729 of record LR539677.1, read on the forward strand.
TTAGTGGTTCGTCCGTTGGTGAAAATACATCAGAAACAACGTGAAACAGTGGACAAAATGGTTTATGCCACTTTTTTTAAAAAAAAAGTCTGTTTAAAAAAAAAGTCAACAATTTTCGTTGGTGTTGAGAAATCATTACTTGTTCTTTTTCTGATCGTGTTTTGAACTTTTTGATTCCACAAAATCCACAATTTGCAGGATGGAGAACTTTTAGTACTTCACATATTTTATGTACTTCAAAATTAGTTATAACCAATTTGAAAACCTTTTACTGTTTCCCCATTCTCTCAAAACTTGAGCAAGTTCTTTCCAAGTCAATTACTTAGTTTTTTCGATTATCACTAACCACATGACTCATGTTCTCCCGATGCTTCTTCAGTCTTTCCTTCCTTCTCGTTTGATAGTCAACGAATGAAGATTGCAGGGAGATGGAGTCAACTGTCATGTTCCATTCGGGGTCACTGGAAAGTTCCGTTTCAAGGAATGCAGTAATCAATAGAGCAAGTATTAGAATCCAATGAAACTGTAGTTCACATGTCCGAGTGCTTAGGCCGCAACCCGGAAATGAGTTGGGACCTAGTGCATTCGATAGGGAATGGCCGGTTTACTGTAGTGAACTGACCTTAACTTTTCCCCGTTTTCGGTTTGAAGCGAGTTATGAAGCTCTGAAGTTTCAGCTCATTTTGGGCTCAATATGGGTCGTCGCGCCACCGCGCAAGTCTACTCAAAGACGCCACCTAGAAAAACAACCGTGAATGGCCAAGTGGCTAGAGTGATTGACTGATAGTCCACATGCCGGTGTTCAATTCCCTATTTTGGTTTTCTTTTTTTGCTCTCGCGCATGAGCATTACTCACCACTTTTTGATGATTATGGTGAACTTCAGACGCTTTTACAACATTCCCACTTAGAAATGTAGTGAATTTCCAGTTCAATATTGTGAAAGTTCGAAAAACTTCGTTAAATCTCTGAAAACTGTTCAGAACGCGTTCTCCGACAGTTGAAAACTGCATTCTGCTAACGGAAACTCTTTGTGAACATCAAAAAGTGGTGAGTAATGCTCATGCGCGAGAGCAAAAAAAGAAAACCAAAATGGGGAATTGAACACCGGCACGTCGATTGTCAGTCAATCACTCTAGCCACTTGGCCATTCACGGTTGTTTTTCTAGGTGGCGTCTTTGAGTAGACTTGCGCGGTGGCGCGACGACCCATATTGAGCCCAAAATGAGCTGAAACTTCAGAGCTTCATAACTCGCTTCAAACCGAAAACGGGGAAAAGTTAAGGTCAGTTCACTACAGTAAACCGGCCATTCCCTATCGAATGCACTAGGTCCCAACACATTTCCGGGTTGCGGCCTAAGCACTCGGACATGTCAGTAGAGCGCATTTGAAATTCAATGCAAAGTTTAGATTGCTGTTTCAACATTTCCTCATCACAATCCAAATTCCAATTCTAACAGTTTCAATTCTACATCTTCCAACCTACGTTCGACTAGTCATCAGCACCCCTTCAGTCCGATTCACCGGCTCGCTGAGACTTCTCCGGAACAACATTCGCTTTTCTTTCTGGTTCATTTGACCTGCAAAAAGCATTCAAAAACACTCAAAAAAGGGGGAAAAAGCGTCACAAACCCAAAAATCCACTCGTCGATTCCATCACCTCGGCTGTCATTTCAGTGGAGTAGAATTGGTATAACCTGGAAAAAGAGAACCGGAAATTGGAAAAACTGGGCATGGAAACTCTAGTTTTACAGCAGCTAGAGAAGGAAAAAAACCTATGTATAGGAGCCTAGGTGAAGGGAAAAAGTTCGGAAGAGCGAGAGAGAGATGAATAATAGATGGTCTGATAAGAGATAGAAGTGATAGATGATAAGGGTGTTTATCAGTGTGAAACGGGACTTATAGCTACGAATAATTGTAGATCAGAAATGGGGGAGGGGTGTCTGGATATCTGACTTTTGTACCTGATGTTTGGATTTCTGTTTCTGGAGGGATACAAAGAGGAGCTAATCAAGATTTTAACAATGGACGAATGGAGAATGCGCTCCATCGAACTATGAGAAAGGAAAAACTTGTTGGAGTCTCTGTGACTAAAGTTTGATTCTGCATAGGCGGCGTTGTCATGACGTCTCCGTTTCACGGAATGAATTTGAGGTTGACAGGGCAGAGAACGAGCAATTCTTGCATCTGTGTTGGAGGAATAAAGTGAAAAAACTGAAGGAATAGGGGGTTTTCGGGTGATTTAGTGAAAATAAGAGGTCCATAACAAAGAGAAAACATATTGTCAGAGAATGTTCCGGGTAGTTTTGATATTGTCACAAGGTGACAATAGTTTGGAGAAACAGGAAATTTCTATTTCGGGAAATTTTCAGAAATTGAAAATTTTTGGGGAAAACAGTGTTTACTCCTAAGAAAAACAAACATTAACCCCGAGAAGTTCTCAAAAATTTGAAATCTTTCTAGAACTCGAAAAATTAAATTTTTTTCGGTTTCGTGAAAGTTTTATGAAAAAGTTGCTTCACTGAAAACGAATTAGATGCCTATCAACTCTCCCGATTTCCCAGTTGTAAAGTGATAAAAATAGGCGTGTTTGATTGAAGATGAGGTGATAACAATAAACAAAAATAATATTTTTGTATATTGTCGAGCCGCCAAGTGGATTAGTCGCCTTGGGACGAGTTGGGGGATTAGGATGGGGGCGGGAAAGTTTTTCAGATGGGTTAGATGGATGAAAGTTGAGTTCCAATCGAAAAATGAAAATTTGAATTGCGAAATGGGAGATTGTGAAACCGAATTTATCTGGTGAAAGTTAAAGGCCAGGAGGAATACTGTAATCAAAAGGGAGTGTGCTGACAAGAGATTCAAACCCTGCTTCATTAGAAGCATGAATCTATAAGTGAAGCTTATGAAACAGTAAGCGAAAAGTTTGAAAGCGGCTTACCTGCCCTTGGCGACAGTTTGATCCTTCTGTGCAATGTGTACAGTACTCTTCGGATGGTACGGTAGCTGCAGGAAGCAGAACATGGAACGATTCTAGGAGAGCATCTGCAACGGAACAAGTATACAAAGAGTGGGGGGAACGGGACGGATAACTAATTATAAGGTTTCATTCTCGTTTCTCTCGTTCACTTTTCCAGAGACCATGAGAAAGTGAGAGACGCAGGGAAAACGAGCGCGGATCGGTTTCAAAGTGCAATTTCCTTTCGGGCGGCTAACCTAAATTGGATGTAGTCGGAAGGAAGGTGAAGGAACAAAGAGCGAGAGAGCACGAGAGACGCAGACGACGAGAGGGGCACAGGTGCATTACTCAAATGAATGCGGAGCAAGAGACAGAAGACGGAGGAGAAGCCGAGGAGAGGTGGCATAAATTTTTGGTGACACATGAGCAACGGAGGGGAAGCATCTTTTGTGAGAGGAGCAACCGACACGGGAGGAAACAGCGAATTTTGGAGGGGGAGCAATTTTGGAACGGGGAGCACGTGACTCGGGAAGAACGGGAATGTGGGAAGGTAAAATTGAAAGAAACTTTCGGATCAAATGACTAGAGAAGAGTTGGCATTTGGAAAAGCTTTGAAACTGTAACACACATGAAAATCAGAATTTGAAATCGCAAACCAAAAGGTCTGATTAAAGTCAGCGTTTTTTGAGAAATAAGAATGCAATGGAAAAGTAAAACCTTCGTCAGAAATAATGAAAGGGTGAAACTGAATATTTTTCCTCCTGTTTTTGTGTTTGTTGTTGTTTGAAAACTAGAATCTCTCCTCCTTCCAACATACCAATTTGCCTCCGATTATGGCATTAGTTCTGCGGACTTGGAAGGTGAATTTGGTTCAAACGACGGAGTAGAATTGCATGGAATAAAGGTGTCCAACTCAAATTGGAAGTTTGAAACTGGGATCTTTGCATTGTTGTTTTGGTTAACTGGGAGGAGAGAGAATTTCAGTTTTTTTGCAGTTTCACAAGGGCTTCATAGACAATGTGTGATTTCAAATTTCAGTGCCTTGAACTTTACCAGTACCTTATTTTATGTATTCTCAAATTTGAATGCCTTGGAGCAAAAAAGGTGATTTCAATTTCACAATTTTTGATTTCCAGTCAGTTACCGTATTCTTCAATCCATGTTGTCTGCAGATCGGCTAAATATTCCTCTTTCTTTTCGACTTTTCGTAGCCATGGAGACTCTGAATAGAGTGCTTATTTACCATTCACAACACCTCGTTTTTCTCACTTTTTCACTGTTTCCAACTCCCCACAACATCCCTTCACTTCCCAATTTTTCAATCTTCTTCCTCTTAGAAAATGTCCCTTCCCAACTCAACTGAAGGGTTACGTCGTCGGAAGGATTCATTGTCGGTTAGTGGAATGATCCATCAAATCGGAACAAAAGACGTTTAGGATGAATTCGACTCGGAGTTGGATGACAATGAGATGAAGGCGATTGTGAAGGATATCGAGCAGGACAAGATCCAGGAGGAGGCACCCGATACTAGATGGATGTGAGTTGAAGTTCAAGGGATACATTCCCTTTTCTGTTGCAAGAGACCCTTATCTCTTTTCCAGTCGCTTCAAAAACCACCTGAAAGAGTGGGGAGAGACCGCCACGATCCACGGAATTCCCCACATGGCCCAAGCGCACACCACCTATGCCATCGTCGTCTGGAGCATCATCATGATCGTCAGCGCCGTCGGATTCGTCTACATGTTCACCACAATCCTTGCCTCTTACTTGAAGTTTGGAGTTGTTGTGAATCTGAACACTGGCCTCGAGTCGGAGGTGTTCCCTTCTATCACTTTCTGTAACACCAATCCGTACAAGTTGAGTAAGATCACTCAAGTTCCCGAGTTGAATGCCTTGTTGACTGTTTATCAGGCGTCGGCTGATGGTACATTGAACTGATAAGAAATAAAGATTTTGAATTGTTGATAAGATAATGCGACTGTAATGGAAAAATAAAACAGTTTCTCTCTCCAAGGGTTACGGTAGTTGTGTTGTAGGTTCCCAACATTTCCACAGTGCGCTTTTGCATTGCATGAATAATCAATCAGCCTTCTAGTCTTCGATATTGTCTCGCAGCTACGGGACATTAAAATCTCCGTGGTCGCAACTCTTTTGTGCTCTACGATCTGCTGGATCTTCGACTACAACTGCTCTTCGTCAACGCCCTCTGCTCAAGAATCGTCGCCCTGAACCTTCTCTCTGTAAGTGGACTTCACGCGCAACTACAGCAAAAGACGCTTCTTCTCACGTGAACTGCCCAAGGCCACTGCCGCTCGCCCTGCCTCCAACTCAGCGCCCTTGGTCTGACCAAACTACCAGTTTTCCTGATTTTCAGTTATGTAGAGCTAACTTTATCACATACCATTGCCAACTTCACGGAGCATGACACGTTCGTCCTGGATCGATAAAATTTTATCGATTATTGGGACAATAGACACAATCGATCCCCACATCGCCTCCATCTGTCGTCCCTCCCGTGTACCAACCATTACTCGTTCTCTCTACCAACTTCCCTTCTCAACGACCCAATGTCAGCAAGCACGTCACAACGAATGAGAGGTGAGCTACTTTTTCTTTATCAGTCTGTTACTGGAAGCGGGGAATGGGAGAGTTACTGGAAGTACAGGCTCCGTAGCAATGTACGGGGATTTCAAGGACACTCTGTATCATTGGCGTGACACTGTGATTCAGTGTTTTTCCTATTCTTGCGAAGGAGTCTGTATGAACTGTATGAACTGGAAGTTCGGGTCGAATGTGGGAGAGCAGAGTGTCAGTTGGTTACTGGAAAAACTGGCTACCTAGAGTGAATCTGAACACTATCGTCGAGTCAGATTCCTTCTATTACTTTCCGTATAAATTTAGTAAGATTACTCAAGTTCCCGAGTTGAATGCCTTGTTGACTGTTTATTATGGGTCGGCTGATGGTGGTACATTGACCTGATAAGAGTCAAAGAGTTGAAAAGAGACAAATATTGTTTGTTTTTTTTCTTTGGAGGAAGATTGGAGAAAGCATATTTTCAACTGACACGTCATGGCCCAATATTGTGTATCGATGTGAAGCTCCGGTTTTCAACTCGGACTCACAATTCTGAGTGAGAGAACTTTCTCCTTCTCAGTGTTATGTTTTCCCCTCATTTGTGTCTCGGTATTCTCTACTTTGTCGCGTTCGCTTCTTTGAATTCAGAATACTTTCATAATTCAATGTTTCGCTAAATTCCTTGTATTTTCAAGTGTAGCACATTCATTTTTTTTTTATCCGTTCCAAAAATTATGGTACATTTTTTGATCTTTCTTTGATTCAAAACGAAAAAAATATGCTTGAAAATGAGAAAAAAAGGACACAGCTGAAACGACTGTTACAGTAGCACAATCGTGACAAGACCCATAGGCAGACGGACGGCGCTGTCAGTAGTTTTATCATCGTTTCACAAGTTTTGGTGTATTCAATATACGCGACACCTCTGTGAATGAAAATTATGATTCATTTCGTAATATCCTGATAGCAACATCTTTCCCCATTAATATCTGTTACGTTTCTCGCGATTTTTTTTCCTCAATGATTTTCAAAAGTTTTATTCCAGAATGGACTCGCATAAACAACCATTCGAAGAGTTCCCCGGTGACATTCAAGCCGGCGGCGTTCGCTTCAACGGAGGAGTCGTTGGTCAGCACGGACTTGTTCAGAATGGTGAGTCAGAAGTAGACCGTTCTCAGCGAAACACGTCCGTTTTGTCACTTTCCATCTGTTTTTGACACCAAATTGCGAATTCACGTGGAATGCTCAAGATTCTGCGAAACCCCTTGATAATCCGTCTAATTTCAGGAGCCGCGCAAGCTTTCGACCCAAACTCTTGTCCCATCACGGATTTGTGCTATGTCACCAACAAGTTTTTCCAGTGCAAAAAGTGCCCGAAGTCCTTTAAAACGTCCAAACCAGCTCGTAACCATTATATTCGTGATCATCATCATCAATAAAACGTACTTCGTTTTAAAACTTTTTTTAAAACACATGTTTGTCTCAAGAGTCGTTGTCTGTTCTCTTTGAAAAAGAGGCGCTTGGGTGGTACAAGCGCCTCGCGAGCCCACGCGCGGCTAGTTTGGGGTAAGCAGGTTCATGGAAGATCGAATTGCATTTGTGAGGTGCGGCAAAATTTGCCGTTTCGTTTTGACATTGTCAAAGTTTTAATCGTGTGCGAAATGAGGAGAGCGCAGAGAAAAACCGGCGAGTAAGTACTGCACACAAGGTAGACGCAGAGAAAACCCGCGAGGCGTCGGCCGCTCCGGCATGCCGATTACGGTAGCCACAAAGGCAGCAAATGGTGTTTTGCTCTAAAAGCGAGATTTTTTCTGGTTTATCGTTGATAATTGTTAGTAAACAATCGTATTAATCTGAAAATATCATTCTCCCTCAAAACTTTTCGAGAAATGTCGAGTAAACTGTTGTGTCCGTGAAGTGATGAAATTGACACTTTATTGAGACATGTGGATTGTCCAAATGAGGGAGCTGATGGGCAGCAGAGAGAGAACGCAAGAAAGAAAAACCGACTGCCCGTCGTCGGAGAATGGTTCGCTCGGTTCCCTCGCTTGCTCCGCGGGTAAGGCCGATCGAATGGAATGACTTTTGATACAGGAAGGTGCTAAGGTGTCTTGGCGAAGTAGCTAACATGTTTTTCCCAAAAACCGCCTCATTGGCCGCCTGTAGAAGGCACTTTTCGAGTGATCTTCTTATTTTCTCCGATTTTCGCGAAATCTGACTTGTTTTCAAGAAATTTTTGATTGGAATAGGGGAAGGAATATATAAAGAGGGACGAGAAGTAAAATCTCGTCACTCGGATCGACTCAATCAGTGATAAACTGATAACGAAGTAATTACACTGATAATGGGCGATTCAGTTGTTATCCTAGTGGGAGAATAAATCAGGGAGGTGCAGAATTTCATGGCGAACATTTCTTCAGTTGACCGTTTTGCTCTATCTCTTCTCCATCTCGAGCTACACTCGAATTGCCGACCCTGGCTTTTATCGGGGAGGATGACAAATGGGCAGGCGGGCTTATCAGGGGTATCTTGTAGATTCTGCGTACACTTTGTACTGATCAGTACACTAGAGTTCAAATTATCAATTCTTATCAGTGACTGAGAGATTGCTACTATCAGTCGATCGAAAATTCTGCACTCTACAACTTTTCTGTTGAGCTCTTTTCTCAATCTCCACTTGTTTGTAACAATGATAGCGTGATAAGAAGGCAAGCAATCAGAAAGTGATCAATTGGAAAAATGTTTGAGATGAAGTATTCTTTCGAATGCACGTACAAAAATTAAACAACAATTTATTGATTTTTCGAATCGCTTCAAACAATAATGATAACTTTGGATGACTCTGTTCATGCCCATAAATACTCGAGAAACCCGAGAGCCTCTCCCTTTTCTTTTTCACTCTGAACATGTTGTCTCTCCGTCGTCACTCTCAATTCGAGTTCGCATCTTCCCACTTCATCGGTTATCTTGAAAGTTCTCGATCTCCATTCCTTAATTTCTTTCTCGTAAATCGGAGGCCAACGTGCCAAGTTGTAATTAGCATCGTAAAGTGAAACGGACCGCTTCAATCGAATGCTTTGACTCCTTTCGACCGTTGGGGATACTGTACATGTGAGGTTCCGATGACCTACCCGGAAAGAGCTCGGAATCGGCAGAGCCGTACCAGTATGTTTTGTATAAATGTCCATAAACACTTTCACATTCCGTCTTCTTCCGTTTTTCCACACATATTCAATGATTTTTTGGAATCTATCCGCATCGAATCCAATCCATGAACGACGATCGCACTTGATGAAGATTTGTTTTGTTGGGAACAATCGTTCAGTGTTGGCGATAAGGTTCTTGAATTCTGTATCCGATCGGAAGATGTCATAGAGTGCTGACGCGGCTTGTTCCAGATTAATTTCCACTCTTTCGAGCCGTTTCCCCATTGATGGAAGTGTTGTTTCGTACGGATTGGCAAAACTGAATTCAGTGAACACCTTCTTCTCCGACCACTCCAGCGCAGACAGACTATCTTTGGAAAGGCAGATCATCTTAATCTCCAGAGTCTTCACTTTCCAAATCTCGCACATCGCCTCGATTACTTCCTTTGGAAGCGGTTGAGGCGGAATGAAATCGTCAATAATTATCGCTTGGTACTGGTTGATGACAAGCTGGAGGTGATCGCAGGTTATGTTGGCGAGGCTCGATCGCACGACTTCCATACATTCCTCCAGAATTGTTGATTGTTGAACTGCGAGAACGGCGATTTTCCAGAAGAGTCTGCAAATTGGCATTTCGAGGATGGGGGACTTGCCTCTTCCAACTCACGTTTCGTACACAACCAGTTTCTCGAAATGCCGTTTCCGCTTCTTGAATACACCCATCAACGTCCCGAACTGCATCGGCCCGTACTCACGGCATCTGAGTGCATGAAACGAGCAGTCGTCGCATCCCTCCTCGCAAATGTCTTCCATTCCTTCTAGAACTCGCACACTTTCTGAAATTTCTGTTTCAGATAAGATTAGTGATTTGAAAGATTACGGTCTTTGAGCAGCACGTCCATGATATCGTTGTGAAGTTTCGACTTATCCGATGGACCCTCCAAAAAGTGCAAACAGTCTGCCCTCAGCTCTACGACTTTCACGTTGCAAACATCGATCAGAAACCTGGAAACACACATTATTCAAAACAAATCAGCCGTCTAACGAACTGAAAAAACTTTCTCGCCAACTCGACACGAAACATGTATCCATTCACATGTATACTGAATATTTCAATAGTATACTGAATCCAGTGCACATCATCATATCCAAGTGTTATGTTTTTATGAGTTCTTCGCATATTATGAAGGAATTGTTCATTGAATGCTTTGTTGACAAGCTGAAAATGTTGTTTTCGACGGGAAACGGATCGATATTCTTACTCTCAAAGGTAGATAGTTGAAAGGATGATGAGATACAAAGTTCAGAACTTTCCGAAGAATCAATGGATTCGTGAAGAAGAGATGGGCTTTTGTGGATCCAGAGGGCAGTGGGACTTTGTAGGAAAGGAATCTTTCATTTGATTCAGGCATATTTGAATGCATTTGCGACGAGAACGAATGGAAGGAAAGAAGAGGCGAAGAAGACGATTGTGATGCAGAGACAACGAGAAAGAGCAGGTGGTTGGGACAAAGACATCTGGCTGAATTCTTGACCCCAACAGGATTATCGTTTAAAAAAAAGTGTAATTAGTATTGGTTTTTTGGCTTTTTTTGCCAATCGATAGAAAAAGGCATATTTGCGTTTTTTTTTGTGTTGAGACTGTGTTGTTGAGAATGTACAAAAACTTTAAAAGGTAGAAATGGTTCAGCCAGATGTCTTTGTCCCAACCACCTGCTCTTTCTCGTTGTCTCTGCATCACAATCGTCTTCTTCGCCTCTTCTTTCCTTCCATTCGTTCTCGTCGCAAATGCATTCTAATATGCCTGAATCAAATGAAAGATCCCTTTCCTACAAAGTCCCACTGCCCTCTGGATCCACAAGGGCCGATCTCTTCTTCACGAATCCATTGATTCTTCAAAAAGTTCTGAACTTTGTATCTCATCATCCTTTCAACTATCTACACTTGAGAGTAAGAATATCGATCCGTTTCCCATTGAAAACAACATTTTCAGCTTGTCAACAAAGCATTCAATGAACAATTCCTTCATAATATGCGAAGAACGCATAGAAACATTATGCTTTGTTACGATGATGTGCATTTGATTCATGATACAATCGAAATATTCAGCATAGAAGTGAATGGATACATGTTTCGTGTCGAGTTGGCGAGAAAGTTCTTCCAGTTCGTTAGACGGCTGATTTGTTCCGAATAATGTGTGCTTTCAGGTTTCTGATCCATGTTTGCAACGTGAAAGTCGTAGAACTGAGGGCAGGCAAATTGCACTTTCTGTACAATCGATCGGATAAGTCGAAACTCCACAACGATATCATGGACCTGCTGCTCAAAGACCGTAATCTTTCCAATCACTAACCTGATCTGAAACAGAAATTTCAGAAAGTGTGCGAGTTCTAGAAGGAATGGAAGACATTTGCGAGGAAGGATGCGACGACTGCTCGTTTCATGCACTCAGATGCCGTGAGTATGGGCCGATGCAGTTCGGGACGTTGATGGGTGTATTCAAGAAGAGGAGACGGCATTTCGAGAAGCTGGTTGTGTACGAAACGTGAGTTGGAAGAGGCAAGTCCCTCATCTCTTCGAAATCCCATTTTGCAGACTCTTCTGGAAAATTGCGGTTCTCGCAGTTCAACAGTCAACAGTTCTGGAAGAATGTATGGAAGTCGTGCGATCGAGCCTCGCCAACATCACCTGCGATCACCTCCAGCTTGTCATCGATGAGGAACAGGCGATACTTTGGGATGGTCGGGGCCCGCCCCGGCCACTTCCAAGGGAAGTAATCGAGGCGATGTGTGAGATTTGGGAAGTGAAGACTCTTGAAATTGAGCTGATCTACATAACCAAAAAAAAATGGCCTGTCTGCGCTGGAGTGGTCGGAGAAGAAGGTGTTCACAGAATTCAGTTTTGTCAATCCTTACAAAACAACACTTCCATCAATAGGCAAACGATTCGAAAGAGTGGAAATCAATCTGGAACAAGCCGGGTCAGCACTCTCCGCCATCTTCAGACCGGATACGGAATTCCAGAACCTTCTCGCCAACACTGAACGATTGTTCCCAACAAAACAAATCTTCATCAAGTGCGATCGTCATTCATGGATCGGATTTGATGCGGATAGGTTCCAAAAAATCATTGAATATGTGTGGAAAAACGAGAGAAGACGGAATGTGAAAGTGTTTATGGACATTTATACAAGATATACTGGCACCTCTCTGCCGATTCCAAGCTCTTTCCGAGTGGGTCATCGAGACCTCACATGCACAGTATCCCCAACGGTCAAAAAGAGTGAAAGCATCCGATGGAAACGATCGGTTAAACTTTACGATGCTAACTACAACTTGGCACGTTGGCCTCCGATTTACGAGAAAGAAATTAAGGAATGGAGATCGAGAACTTTCAAGATAACCGATGAAGTGGGAAGATGCGAACTCGAGTTGAGAGTGACTACGGAGAGACAACATGTTCAGAGTGAAAAAGAAAAGGGAGAGGCTCTCGGGTTCCTGGAGTATTTATGGGCATGAACAGAGTCTTCCAATGTTATCATAATTGTTTGAAGCGATTCGATAAACTATTTAATAAATTGTTGTTTTTTAAATGCATTATCTGTAAAACCTGGACTTTTAGTGAAGGGGTTTGGCACTAGCGCCAAAAGTATTTCAGATCGGGACTATACTCGGTCCATACATGTATATGATTGACCTTTTTCGAGAAACAGTACCAGTTTGGTCCTGTACCGTCTGCCCTGTCTAGGTAGTGACAAAAACCACTTTTCAATAGAAAAATGCTTGAATAGAGAAGAATTTAACCAAAGTTGGAGCACATCTTGTGAAAAGTGTCACTTCCTTGAAACCAATAGACAGGCAAACAACGAATTTCTTCGACCAGGTTTTGGTTGGAGTGTGTTCGTCCACTCAATATTAGTCTTGTCAACAAAGATTAACATGTCTTGCCTGGGAACGTCAAAAAAATTCAGCCAGATGTCTTTGTCCCAACCACCTGCTCTTTCTTGTTGTCTCTGCATCACAATCGTCTTCTTCGCCTCTTCTTTCCTTCCATTCGTTCGCGTTGCAAATGCATTCAAATATGCCTGAATCAATTGAAAGATCTATTTCCTACAAAGTCCCACTGCCCTCTACGAAAGCCGATCTCTTCTTCACGAATCCATTGATTCTTCGGAAAGTTCTGAACTTTGTATCTCATTATCCTTTCAACTATCTACACTTGAGAGTAAGAATATCGATCCGTTTCCCATTGAAAACAACATTTTCAGCTTGTCAACAGATCATTCAATGAACAATTTCTTCATAATATGCGAAGAACGCATAGAAACATTATGCTTTGTTACGATGATGTGCATTTGATTCATGATACAATCGAAATATTCAGCATAGAAGTGAATGGATACATGTTTCGTGTCGAGTTGGCGAGAAAGTTCTTTCAGTTCGTTAGACGGCTGATTTGCTCCGAATCATGTGTGTTTCCAGGTTTCTGATCCATGTTTGCAACGTGAAAGTCGTAGAACTGAGGGCAGGCAAATTGTACTTTCTGTACAATCGATCGGATAAGTCGAAACTCCACAACGATATCATGGACGTGCTGCTCAAAGACCGTAATCGTTTCAATCACTAATCCGATCTGAAACTGAAGTTTCAGAAAGTGTACGAGTTCTAGAAGGAATGGAAGACATTTGCGAGGAGGGATGCGACGACTGCTCGTTTCATGCACTCAGATGCCGTGAGTACGGGCCGATGCAGTTCGGGACGTTGATGGGGGTATTCAAGAAGCGGAGACGGCATTTCGAGAAACTGGTTGTGTACGAATCGTAAGTTGGAAGAGACAAGTCCCCCATTCTTGAGATTAGGCTGACAAAATAAGACTAGGGCACGAGGTGGTCAAATCGACACAGCGTGCGGGCGACAGGCGACTTGTCTCGCACCCTCCGCCGTTTGCACACTCTCTAGTTGCAAGAGTCATGGCCAAGTGGTACAAGGCGGGTTTTTGATCAGAACGCATATCCGGGTTCGATTTTTTGCAGCTTCAAAACGTTTTTGCATGAAGCGAGGACCTGAACAACCTTATTTTCATGACGCAAATGCGCCTGAAAACTTGGAAACAGGGATTTTTCTTAAGATTTCTAAGGATTTTGACCAACCCTTCATTCCATCCTCTTCGAAAACACTTCACAAGAACGATCAGAAAGTGTTGGTTAACGATGGTTCTGGTGGTTTTGACATGTTCTCCCTTCCTCACACGGTTATGGTATCTGCAAGCCTGTGAACAAAATTTTCTAATTTAGAGTTGACGAAGTGAACAGAGAATAAGCTGAACGTTTGTGTTAGAACCTATACCAAAACTTAGTGCTTATGAACGGTAAATCATGTTTTCCGTCAAATTTTGTCATCGCAACTCTCAAAAAACCATAAATTGCTGAAATATGTACCCGACGTATGGAAAAATAAGATTGCCGAAAATCGATGTTCCGGCAGGTTCGCTGTGACAAACTGATGAAAAACATGTGAAAACCAACAGAAACATTGTTTACCAACATTGTCTGATTGTTCTTGCACTATTTTTCGAAAAAAATTCGTGTGCTTTCGTGCCTTCATGCCTTTATACCCTCGTGCCCGCGGGCCCCTCACTCGCCCGCCTACACGAGATGCCACTTGTGCCCGAGATCACACGAATTTGCAGACTATTCTGGAAAATCGCCGTTCTCGTAGTTCAACAGTCAACAGTTCTAGAAGAATGTATGGAAGTCGTGCGATCGAGCCTCGCTAACATCACCTGCGATCACCTCCAGCTTGTCATCAACGAACACCAAACGATAATTATGGACGATTTTCTCCCGCCTCAACCACTTCCGAAGGAAGTAATCGAGGCAATGTGCGAAATTTGGAAAGTGAAGACTCTCAAGATTAAGATGATCTGCCTTTCCAAAGATAGCCTGAATGCGCTGGAGTGGTCGGAGAAGAAAGTGTTAACTGAATTCCGATTTGTCAATCCTTACAAAACAACACTTCCCTCAATGGGAGAGCGGTTCGAAAGAGTGGAAATCAATCTGGAGCAAGCCGGGTCAGCACTCTACGACATCTTCCGAACGGATACGGAATTCCAGAACCTTCTAGCCAATACTGAACGATTGTTCCCAACGAAACAAATCTTCATCAAGTGCGATCGTCGTTCATGGATTGGATTCGATGCGGATAGATTCCAAAATATCATTGAATATGTGTGGAAAAACGAGAGAAGACGGAATGTGAAAGTGTTTATGGACATTTATACAAGATATACTGGCACCTCTCTGCCGATTCCAAGCTCTTTCCGAGTGGGTCATCGAGACCTCACATGCACAGTATCCCCAACTGTCGAAAAGAGTCAAAGCATCCGATGGAAACGGTCGGTTCAACTTTACGATGCTAACTACAACTTGGCACGTTGGCCTCCGATTCACGAGAAAAAAGTGGAGGAATGGAGATCAAGAACTTTCAAGATAACCGATGAAGTGGGAAGATGCGAACTCGAATTGAGAGTGACGACGGAGAGACAACATGTTCAGAGTGAAAAAGAAAAGGGAGAGGCTCTCGGGTTCCTGGAGTATTTATGGGCATGAACAGAGTCATCCAATGTTATCATAATTGTTTGAAGCGATTCGAAAAATTAATAAATTGTTGTTTTTAAGATGCATCTTTACTATTATCAAACGACAAATTCTGTGTGTCTATCTGTCTGTAAGTGTGTTTGTCCGCAGCGTTTTCTCAGCAACTACTCGACCATTTTCGTCGTTCTTTCGCAGGGAGATCAGGAATCCTCCCCGCACGGTGCACGAGAATTTGATAAGCGTTCCTTATTCTGTAAACCGGACAGGAGCGCAATTCGTCCGTTTTAGGCCCCTTTTCCCAGGTTCATTTCTAAAAACGCCCATGTCGGCTACGTGCAATTTTGAATTTCGCGCTTTTCAACGTGAGAAAAAAACGGAGCCGACGGCGGAAAAATCAGGCGAGGAAACGGTGGGCCGTAGCCGGAGAGCGGAAAAGAAGAGTTATGTCGCGTGGTGCGCAAGTTGAATACTCCAGCGAGAAAAAACGGTTTTTCGCAACGGACGCGCTTTGGTACCGAAGTTCAGCAGATGCAGTGTGAGGGAATGAGGAACAGGAAACACGGGCCCTATCCCTTCCAGGTGCAGAAGGTTTGTGCATTCGTGTCATCGTGATTCGAATGCGCTGAAAGTTCTTAGCCCCACGTTCAACTGCAAGAGAGATGGGTACCAATTGTACCAACTGTAGCAACCGTGTGCCAGCCAATGAAGACTGCTGGAGCACGCAAGAAGTGCTCAGTGTCTTTTGAAGAGCAGATCTCCAGAAACTCGATAGAAAGAGTGTCTCCGAACGTTCCGAGCACAGAATTTCATGTACTTTCTCAATAGGTGAAAAAGTTAAAGGAGAAAGAACACTGGATGACTTGCTGGCTTCTCTGTGAGAGAACGATAGTCTATGCTGGAAAAACGCTGCGTAACGAACAACTCACAGACACACAGAAGGTGTCACTGTTACTATTGTGATGCAACTAGGCAAGCTATGCCAGAAGGGAAATGGCGGCGGAGCCGACATTGACCTTCTGGTTATCTGTGAAACCTGGACTTTTTGTGAAGGGGCTTGGCACTAGCGCCGAAAGTATTTCAGATCGGGACTATGCTCGGTTCCTACATGTATATGGTTGTCCTTTTTCGAAAAACAGTATCAGTTTGGTCCTGTACCTTCCCCCTTGTCTAGGGGTGTCAAAAACCATTTTTCAAAAAAATGCTTGACCCTCATAGATAAAAATGTAACCAAAGTTGGAGCACCTCTTGTGAAAAGTGTCACCCCCTTGAAACCAATAGCCAGACAAACAAAGAATTTTTCGACCAGATTTTGATTGGAATGTGTTCGTCCACTCAATATTAGTCTTTTCAAGAAAGATCAACATGTCTTGCCTGGGAACGTCAAAAAAATTCTGCCAGATGTCTTTGTCCCAACCACCTGCTCTTTCTTGTTGTCTCTGCATCACAACCGTCTTCTTCGCCTCTTCTTTCCTTCCATTCGTTCACGCCGCAAATGCATCCAAATATGCCTGAATCAATAGAAAGATCTCTTTCCTTCATAGTCCCACTGCCCTCTGGATGTACGAAAGCCGTCTCTTCTTCACGAATCCATTGATTCTCCAAAAAGTTCTGAACTTTGTATCTCATCATCCTGTCAACTATTTACACTTGAGAGTAAGAATATCGATCCGTTTCCCTTTGAAAACAACATTTTCAGCTTGTCAACAGAGCATTCAATGAAGAATTCCTTCATAATATGCGAAGAACGCATAGAAACATAACACTTAGATATGTTGATGTGTACTGGATTCAAAAAACTGTTGAAATTTTCAACATTGAAGTGAATGGATACGTGTTTCGCGTCGAGCTGGCGAGAAAGTACTTTCAGTTAGTTGCAAATTAGATTTGTTCCGAATAATGTGTGTTTCCAGGTTTCTGATCAACGTTTGCAACGTGAAAGTCGTAGAGCTAAGAGCAGGCAGCTTGCACTTTTTGGAGGGATCGGATAAGTCGAAGCTCCACGACGATATCATGGACGTGTTGCTCAAAGACCGTAATCTTTCCAATCACTAACCTGATCTGAAACAGATATTTCAGAAAGTGTGCGTGTTCTAGAAGGAATGGAAGACATTTGCGAGGAAGGATGCGACGACTGCTCGTTTCATGCACTCAGATGCCGTGAGTATGGGCCGATGCAGTTCGGGACGTTGATGGGTGTATTCAAGAAGAGGAGACGGCATTTCGAGAAGCTGGTTGTGTACGAAACGTGAGTTGGAAGAGGCAAGTCCCTCATCTCTTCGAAATCCCATTTTGCAGACTCTTCTGGAAAATTGCGGTTCTCGCAGTTCAACAGTCAACAGTTCTGGAAGAATGTATGGAAGTCGTGCGATCGAGCCTCGCCAACATCACCTGCGATCACCTCCAGCTTGTCATCGATGAGGAACAGGCGATACTTTGGGATGGTCGGGCCCCGCCTCGACCACTTCCAAAGGAAGTAATCGAGGCGCTGTGCGAGATCTGGGAAGTGAAGAGTCTTCAAATTGAGATGATCTACATAACCAAAAAAAATGGCCTGTCTGCGCTGGAGTGGTCGGAGAAGAAGGTCTTCACTGAATTCAGTTTTGCCAATCCGTACGAAACAACACTTCCATCAATGGGCAAGCGGTTCGAAAGAGTGGAAATCAATCTGGAACAAGCCGGGTCAGTACTCTCCGCCATCTTCCGAACGGATACAGAGTTCCAGAACCTTCTCGCCAATACTGAACGATTGTTCCCAACGAAACAAATCAACATCAAGTGCGATCGTCATTCATGGATCGGATTTGATGCGGATAGATTCCAAAAAATCATTGAATATGTTTGGAAAAACGAGAGAAGACGGAATGTGAAAGTGTTTATGGACATTTATACGAAACATACTGGCACCGCTCTGCCGATTCCAAGTTCTTTCCGGGTAGGTCATCGAGACCTCACATGTACAGTATCCCCAACGGTCGAAAAGAGTCAAAGCATCCAAATGAAACGATCGGATCAATTTTACGATGTCAACTACAACTTGACACGTTGGCCTCCGATTTACGAGAAAGAAGTGAAGGAATGGAGATCGAGAACTTTCAAGATAACCGATGAAGTGGGAAGATGCGAACTCGAGTTGAGAGTGACGACGGAGAGACAACATGTTCAGAGTGAAAAAGAAAAGGGAGAGACTCTCGGATTTCTGGAGTATTTATGGGCATGAACAGAGTCATCCAATGTTATCATAATTGTTTGAAGCGATTCGATAAACCAATAAATTGTTGTTTTTAAAATGCATTATCTGTAAAACCTGAACTTTTTGTGAAGGGGCTTGGCACTAGCGCCAAAAATTGTTCAGTTCAGGACTATGCTCGGTCCATACATGTATCTGATTGGCCTTTTTTGAAAAAACAGTATCAGTTTGGTCCTGTACCGTCCCCCTTGTCTAGGGGGTGTCAAAAACCACTTTTCAAAAAAAAAATGCTTGACCATCATAGAGAAGAATTTAACCAAAGTTGGAGCACCTCTTGTGAAAGTGTCACCCCCGTGAAACCGATAGACAGGCAAACAACGAATTTCTTCGACCAGATTTTGGTTGGAATGTGTTCGTCCACTCAATATTAGTCTTTTCAAGAAAGATCAACATGTCTTGCCTGGGAACGAGTAATACCTTTTACAATTCTTGAAAAATCGATAATCCTGTTGGGGTCTAAAATTCAGCCAGATGTCTTTGTCCCAACCACCTGCTCTTTCTCGTTGTCTCTGCATCACAACCGTCCTTCTTCGCCTCTTCTTTCCTTCCATTCGTTCGCGTTGCAAATGCATTCGGATATGCCTGAATCAAATGAAACATCCCATTCCTACAAAGTCCCAATGCCCTCTACGAAAGCCGATCTCTTCTTCACGAATCCATTGATTCTTCGGAAAGTTCTGAACTTTGTATCTCATCATCCTGTCAACTATCTACAATTGAGAGTAAGAATATCGATCCGTTTCCCATTGAAAACAACATTTTCAGCTTGTCAACAGAGCATTCAATGAAGAATTCCTTCATAATATGCGAAGAACGCATAGAAACATTATGCTTTGTTACGATGATGTGCATTTGATTCATGATACAATCGAAATATTCAGCATACAAGTGAATGGATACGTGTTTCGTGTCGAGTTGGCGAGAAAGTTCTTTCAGTTCGTTAGACGGCTGATTTGTTTCGAATAATGTGTGTTTCCAGGTTTCTGATCAACGTTTGCAACGTGAAAGTCGTAGAGCTGAGGGCAGGCAAATTGCACTTTCTGGAGGGATCGGATAAGTCGAAGCTCCACAACGATGTCATGGACGTGCTGCTCGGAAACCGTAATCTTTCCAATCACTAACCTGATCTGAAACAGATATTTCAGAAAGTGTGCGAGTTCTAGAAGGAATGGAAGACATTTGCGAAGAAGGATGTGACGACTGCTCGCTTCATGCACTCAGATGCCGTGAGTATGGGCCGATGCAGTTCGGGACGTTGATGGGTGTATTCAAGAAGCGGAGACGGCATTTCGAGAAACTGGTTGTGTACGAAACGTGAGTTGGAAGAGACAAGTCCCTCATCTCTTCGAGATGCCAATTTGCAGACTCTTCTGGAAAATCGCCGTTCTCGCAGTTCAACAGTCAACAGTTTTAGAAGAATGTATGGAAGTCGTGCGATCGAGCCTCGCCAACATCACCTGCGATCACCTTCAGATTGTCATCGATGAGGAACAGGCGATAATTTGGGATGATCGGGCCCCACCTCGGCCACTTCCAAGGGAAGTAATCGAGGCGATGTGCGAGATCTGGGAAGTGAAGACTCTGGAGATTAAGATGATCTGCCTTTCCAAAGATAGTCTGTCTGCGCTGGAGTGGTCGGAGAAGAAGGTGTTCACTGAGTTCAGTATTGCAAATCCGTACGAAACAACACTTCCATCAATGGGCAAGCGGTTCGAAAGAGTGGAAATCAATCTGGAACAAGCCCAGTCAGCATTCTGCGACATCTTCCGAACGGATACAGAATTCATGAACCTTCTCGCCAATACTGAACGATTGTTCCCAACAAAACAAATCTTCATCAAGTGCGATCGTCGTTCATGGATTAAATTCGATGCGGATAGATTCCAAAAAATCATTGAATATGTGTGGAAAAACGAGAGAAGGCGGAATGTGAAAGTGTTTATGGACATTTATACAAGACATACTGGCACCGCTCTGCCGATTCCGAGCTCTTTCCGGGTGGGTCATCGAGACCTCACATGTACAGTATCCCCAACGGTCGAAAGGAGTCAAAGCATCCAATTGATACGGGCGGTTCAACTTTACGATGCTAACTACAACTTGACACGTTGGCCTCCGATTTACGAGAAAGAAATTAAGGAATGGAGATCGAGAACTTTCAAGATAACCGATGAAGTGGGAAGATGCGAACTCGAGTTGAGAGTGACGACGGAGAAACAACATGTTCAGAGTGAAAAAGAAAAGGGAGAGACTCTCGGATTTCTGGAGTATTTATGGGCATGAACAGAGTAATCAAAAGTTATCATAATTGTTTGAAGCGATTCGATAAATCAATAAATTGTTGTTTAAGACGCGTTCTCTGTAAAACCTGGACTTCCTTTGGCACAAACGCCAAAAGTATTTCAGATTGGGACTATACTCGGTCCATACATGTATATGGTTGACCTTTTTCGAAAAACAGTACCAGTTTGGTCCTGTACCGTCCCCCCTGTCCAGGGGGTGTCAAAAACGACTTTTCGGGTAAAAAAATCTAAAAAATTTGAAGTTTGAGCTAACTTCAGGAAAATTTTGGTGGGTGTTTGGGGTACCCAGGGAAGTGTACAAAAAATTTGGTGACTCTCAAAAACCACTAGAAGTATGTTTTTTCTCACTTTTTCACACTCACTTTTTGGTTTTTGAATTTTTTCTCAAAATTTTCCAACTCTTCGATATGGATTTTCATTTTTTCAATTTATAGCCCTCCATTCAACGGTCATTTTCATTTTTTGACGACCTCAAAAATGCTTGCCCATCCTGAGTTATGACCATTTGAAGTTAGAGCACTTTTTGAAAAATGTGTCACCTCGAAAAATAAAATTTTTTATTTGATTTTTCTACGTATCGAGAATATGAGGGATCGATAGAGAATTCAATGCTGATCATTTTTGCAGTTGATCACTTCTCATGATAATCATTCCCTGACGAGATACAGCCGTTTTCCCAAAGAGCACTTCCAGGCGCGGTGAGGCGGCCGGTGGAGGGGTGGGCGACACACCGCCGCGCGCGCCGAAAACTGCTGTTCACTATATCGAGCATAACTCCGGAAGGAGGCACGGAGCAGAAAAGTGATCAACTACAAAGTTGTAGAGGAGAAAATTTCCTATCGATCCCATGTTTTAGGTATAATTTTGGTTTATTTATAAAAACTACATAATCAATTAAATAACATTGGCATTCAAGTCTTCTTTTCTTAACCAATTTTAGAGATTTTTGGAATGATAAGATGTGAAATCGATAGGAAATTTTCTCCTCTACAACTTTGTAGTTGATCACTTTTTTGCTCCGTGCCTCCTTCCAGAGTTATGATCGATACAGTGAACAGCAGTTTTCGGCGCGCGCGGCGGTGTGTCGCCCACCCCTCCACCGGCCGTCTCGCCGCGCCCGGAAGTGCTCTTTGGGAAAACGGCTGTATCTTGCCAGGGAATGATTATCATGAAAAGTGATCAACTGCAAAAATGATCAGCATTGAATTCTCTATCGATCCCTCATATTCTCGATACGTAGAAAAATCAAATAAAAAATTTTATTTTTCGAGGTGACACATTTTTCAAAAAGTGCTCTAACTTCAAATGGTCATAACTCAGGATGGGCAAGCATTTTTGAGGTCGTCAAAAAATGAAAATGACCGTTGAATGGAGGGCTATGAATTGAAAAAAGAAAATCCATATCGAAGAGTTGAAAAATTTTGAGAAAAAATTCAAAAACCAAAAAGTGAGTGTGAAAAAGTGAGAAAAAACATACTTCTAGTGGTTTTTGAGAGTCACCAAATTTTTTGTACACTTCCCTGGGTACCCCAAACACCCACCAAAATTTTCCTGAAGTTAGCTCAAACTTCAAATTTTTTAGATTTTTTTACCCGAAAAGTCGTTTTTGACACCCCCTGGACAGGGGGGACGGTACAGGACCAAACTGGTACTGTTTTTTGAAAAAGGTCAACCATATACATGTATGGACCAAGTATAGTTCCAATCTGAAATACTTTTGGCGTTTGTGCCAAAGCCCTTCACAAAAAGTCCAGGTTTTACAGAGAGCGTCTTTTAATGTTTGTCAGTGCATTCAAAATAAAACTTCATTCCAAACATATTTCCAATTCATCACTTTCTGATAGCTTGCCTTCTTATCAAGCTACCATTGTTTCAAAAAAGGAGAGATTGAGAAAAGTGCTCAACAGAAAAGGAGTGCAGAACTTCCGATCTACTACTGATAGTAGTAATCTATCAGCTAATGATAAGAATTGATAATTTGAACTCTAGTGTACTGATCAGTACAAAGTGTACGCAGAATCTACAAGATACCCCTGATAAGGCCGCCTGCCCATTTGTCATCCTCCCCGATAAAAGCCAGTCATCTCGACTAGAAGATACTCCTCACTGATTGTCATATCAAAATGTTTCCCTTTCTTATCATTCTCCAACTGATAAGCACTTCTGCCTTCAAAATTCTAGTACATTCTCCAGCATTTGCCGGGAGTCACACAAACTTTATGGCGAATCTAGCTGACACTTTGACGGAAGCTGGGCATAATGTGGTGAGAAGGAAGGGATTGGGTTACTGTAGGTCGAAGGGTTTTCAGACTTTTCTGGTGCCAATTGTAGATGAAGCTAGGAGGAATCAACTGGGGGTACGGGTCACGAAGGATGTGGTTTTTGTGGATCATGATGAGGAGACGAAACGGAAGATTATACCGATAGATGAGAATATCAATGACTTATGGACAATGGAGATTCACTCGACAAATGCCTGGAAGGTACAGTAACCCGTCAGCCTACCGTCATCCCTTGCTTCCAGATGTTCCGCTGGTTCGACACAGCCATCCCTTTGGCTTGTGACAACTTTCTTCGCAACAAGGCAGTCTTCCAAGCCATGAAGTCCCGAAACTTTGACTTGGCAATCATCGAACCGGTTACTGTATGCGGTCTCGGGTTCATCAAGGCTCTGGGGATTCAGAAGACGATTGTGGTCTCGTCGCAGAGTCATTATGACTTTGTACTGCCGTACATTGGGGAATCGTTGGAGGAGAGTTATGTGCCATGTGAGTGATGATATACAGTGTCAAGGTTACTGTAAACCTCACGAACAACTTGGATACTAATTGAGCAGAAACATGAACTTTTCAAACTTTGAAAATTTCTCCCAAAGGTCTCAAAGTCACCACAAATAAGCTTTTTAGTGCTTTCGTTGATTACTGCAGCTACAGTAACCCTTAATAATAACTTTATTCCCCAATTTGATTTGGGTTACTGAAGGCGTCACAAAGCTCCCTATTTTCTGTTTCACATTTTCCAGAATCGGTTTTTCCGCTCCTAAATACAATTCCTACATTCTTTAGACACTTTCTCACTTTTTCAGCCATCTTCTGCCAAACGAGTGACCGAATGAGTCTTCTGGAACGTTATGAGAACTCTCAAATCGAAAAAGCCACCAGTAAAGTGTTCATGGACATGTTCGACCAAGAAACCGCCACTTATCGCAAGTACCTGGGACAAGATCTTCCTGATTGGAGGGTACTTATCAGCTTCTCAGTTCGCCACAATCTTGTCACTTCCAGGACCTCCTTGCCGAGTCTTCTCTTCATTTTACCAACTCTAACCCTATCATTGAGTTCCCAAGACCAGCCCTTCAGAAGACGATTCATATTGGAGGAGTTGCAGTGAATCTGAAGAAGATCAGGTCCCAGAAGCTGTCCCCTGAATGGGAAGAGATCCTGAGCAGAAGGAATCGGACAATGCTCATTTCGTTCGGATCACTGGTTGGATCCTCTGGGATGCCGGAAGAATGGAAGAGGAATCTTCTGGAGGTGATAAGAAGCGAACCGGATGTCACATTCATCTGGAAGTACGAGAAGAGTGATGTTTCGTTTGCCGATGGAGTCGAGAATGTGGTCTTTTCGAAATGGGTCCCTCAAGCTGCTCTGTTGAATGATGAGAGGTTGAAGGCGTTTTTGACACATGGAGGATTGGGAAGTACAAATGAGTTGGCGGATTGTGGGAAACCCGCGTTGATGGTAAGACAGTCTTGGGGGGAATATCCATTGAAGACCCTGAAGATTAGGTATATTTCTTAAGAAAGAGAAACAGAATTTCATATGAGTAGGTTACTGTAACACACAGTAGTTACTTCTCCGGTTGAATTTTCGGTAATAGATTTGCAAGACAACTTTGCACGCAATTTAAACTTCTTTCCGTCTACAAAGTTCATTATCCAACATTTGTTGCATTCGAACCGACAATTGAGAACATCTCGAAACAATAATCCTTCTTCCAGATCCCGGTCTTCGCCGATCAAGCCCGCAATGGCCATATGCTTGCTCGCCTTCACACCGCCATCGCTCTTAAGAAAACAGATCTCGCCAACTTTCCCCTGATCCGACAATCAGTCCATGACATCCTCTACGATGAAAGTTACACAAGGAATGCGAGGAGAGTCGCTGAAATGCTCCAAAACCAGCCAGTGAACCCCAAGGAGCTGGCTGTCAAGTACACAGAGTTCGTGGGCCAGTATGGACCATTTCCAGAATGGGATCCTGCTGGGAGGAGGCTGAATTGGTGGCAGAAGAATCTAATTGATGTGTATGCAATGATTGTGTTATCTCCAGTGGTGATAGTGATAGCGGTGGGCTACGGGTTGAAGTATTGTGTGGATAGGAGGATAAGGAAATGGGAAAAGGGTACGAGTCAACGAGTAATTGATTATCTTTATTACTATGTGAACTGATTATTTGATAAATCTTCTTCTTATCACTCCTTCTCCTTCTTGGCAATCGCCGCCTCTTTCAACTGCCGACTCGCCCTTCTCACCACCATATCCAGAATAAACTCGGGGAACAGATTCATTCCCTCGAACTCCAACTGATGGGTCACGTATCCAGTGGTCTCTTTGGCATTTCCGATGGTGTTCACAGCTGATCTGGCATAACTCTGAGCATCCGGAGCAAAGAAGGAAGTGTCTGGCGATCCGGCCATTTTGGTGGCAACCATCATCGGAGTGATGGTTTGGATGGTGATGCCCTGGTGGGAATACTCTTTTCGAAGGATTGCAGAGAGCCATTCCACGTATTTCTGAAAAGTGTTAGGGTTTATGATAAGACTGATAAGACTGATAAGATACCTTAGCAGCAGAGTAGGCGGCCCACATTGGCATAGGGTTGGCACTTGCAGATGAGCCAATGTTCACGATGATCCCGGCGTTGCGGGTCAGCATTTGGGGAAGGATTCCGGCGGAAAGCTGCAAAGAGATAGAGAGATTGACTGATTAGGTTATCAATTGATAACATTGTATTGGAGAAACAGTGATGGTATTTGAGTCTACAGACAAGGCGATTGTTCAAAAGTGACCCTTACAAAAAAGTGATCAACTGGAAACAGGTCCCGTATAAGAAGCACTGGAGCTCCAGAATCCCTTATGAAGTGCTTGTGAAGGCCAAAACAGTTTTCAGAAGATCGAAAGCAACTCCTACAGTTAGGGACCGCAACGTGATTTACAAAACTCAAAACTTTGACTAGCTAACTATGTGAACCTCTTCTAAACCATTGTACAAGACACGTCCTAATTTTTTTCCGGAAAATTTCCGGCCAATC
>LR539677.1:226101-242342 GCA_900536315.3 Caenorhabditis becei
ATGACTGGTTTAATTGGTAATTAAAATACTTCCCGGTGCCCTAGAGGTCTGAAAATTTTTTCTGGGGCTCTTGAGGGATTGTGTAAGCTAACCGCAGAATAAAAAAAGGGGGTCGTCGCTGTAATTTTTTAATAAATTGGCACCGAAGTTAAAGTGAGAAAATCAGGTCATGGGAATGCAACGATTTGAAACTCCACGGTAAAATATTGTTCAGCATAGTCAGGACTATCCATAGCCGTTTTCAAACTTGGCGTGCCTACACCTAGTGACCTGATTCTGCTTTTTTTCTGAAATTCATTTTCGTTTTTCGCTCCGTTTACGAAAACGAGGGTTTTTTAGGTCGTTCTGAGATGGTAGGTCGATAGAGGAGGGTCGAATACGTATGCGTCCATATTTAGTTCAATGGTTTAAGTGGTACATGATAGGCTACAGGGTCCCTAAAGTGCCAAATGGCCATGAGCAGAAGAAATGAATGGCCACGCCCCCTCATTTTGCCGTCCCTACCTACAGTGGACCGAACATCACTGTTTCAGCAGGTGGAAATTAACTTTTTTCAGTGAAACAGATTTTGTTGAAGTCATTTAGATCTGTGCTAATTTGGCTCTAACTTGCTTGTTCTCAGGGTTTTTCTTGTTTAGAAGTCACCAATTTTCAGTTATTTCAAAAACTTTTGGATGAGTTGAAGTCTTCAACTTGAAGAGTCGCTGATAGACCTTCTCACCCCCATACTTTTCCCTTTTCCCTTAAAACCCTCCTCACCAATGTCGGTGGCAACGTATCAATCGTCACTACATCCGCCAGCCTCTCAATCCCAACTCGATGAATCTCATCTGGATACTCGTAAAACATCCCGACGTTGTTCACCAAAATCCCGATTTCCACTTGATTCAGAACATCCAGTAGTTCCCGATAAGCCGATGCTGAAGCTGTCGTGAAGTCGAATGCTGCTGTTCTAATCTCGACATCTGGATGTTCCTCTTGGATTTCTGATTTGGTGGTGTCGAGGCGGGATTGAGTTCTGGAGACAAGGAAGATGTTGAAGCCATGGGAGGCCAGTTCGAACGAATAGCTCTTGCCGATTCCGTCCGTTGAGCCGGTTATCACTGAAAATAGACATTTGGGTGAATTAGAAGACAAATTTGAAAGATAAGTGTTTAGAAACTGGAAAGATCACTGAAAATTGGGAGAAAAAAGTGTTAAGGTTCAAATTTCGGTTGATTTTTGTTGTCAGACAAGTGTTTCTGTAGGTACTAACTTTTCAGAAAAAATTTGTTGAACATGAACGTCTGTTGGAACAGAAAATCAAAAATTAGGTGAAAATTGAAATTCTGAAAAAAAAATTTTTTTCAAAAAAAAAATTTTTTTTTCGATTTAAAAATTTTTTAATTTTAGTTTCTTTTTGGTTTTTACTCATACTCAGGCTTACCTTTCATTTTTTTTTCAAAAGTTGGAAAAATAGCAACTCACCAGCCCAATTGGCTCCTGCTCTCTTATGCAAATTGATTGGTTTCATGAAGAAGTAAACGACGAAAATATTGTAGAAAATCTTGAAAATCCGGTGGAGAAATAGCAAAAAGAGCACGAGACCGGCTCCGATGAAGAGCCATTCCCATGACATTTCTGGAAGATTTGGGGGATTTGGAAATGAAAAATTTATCTGTTTCAATGGAGTGATAACAGTCCAGATTAGAATGGAAAGTCAGTCGTAGGGTAAAATAAAGTTCAAATTGCAAGAAAAACAAGAGAAAAATGGAAAAAAAGGGATTGTCTACGTGAAAATGCGAAGTCTTCGAAATCTAGCCGTAGTGAGACACTCGAAAACAAAATGTTGAAGCGAAGAGACGCAGACAGAGAGAGAAACGGCAGGAGACAAGAGAACATTGGGAAAGCAGCCATCTGGTCATTTGTCACCAGGAAAAGTGACAAATTGGAGCTTTTTATAAGAAAAGTGAGAGAATGAAAAGGAATGTTCTAGAAGTTGTGAAATGGAAATATATAGGGTAGGCACAATAATGATCAAGTATCTTTTGGGGGAGACACAACACTGCGAGTTGTGATTTGTGTTTCACTATCGGAATGATCACTGGCAAAAAAAGAGTGTTTTTGTTTAGAGAAAACGGTTGTTTTGAAAGAAAAGGGGTTGTTGAACATGAAAAAACAGGCCTGTCCGATTTGTTCATACGGTTCGAAACTTTTTTTGAAATCAGGCTTTTTGGTCGACCGGCTTGATTTGTTACCGTCTTTGGTACCCTGGGGAGTCCAATCTGATCTGACTTCTCTACACAATACGGATGGCATGAACTGGTAAAGTTGTGATGAGGGGGAGCTGTCACGCCACTTCTTTATTTCTCCAGATTCCCTAAGCTTCCAGAAATGAAGACGTGATATCTCCAGAGGCACGCACTTTCCCCCTGGGCTCCATTGCTTACAACTTGGATGTCATTGCATCTGAAAGTTGCCGCTTGCATTCAAAATTTCAAACAGTAAGACGTGCAATTTTCAGTGTTTTTTTTACTGTTTTGAGTGAAGTGTTGTCAGAAAATTCGAAAAATACAATAATGCATTCAAAAACAGTCGGAAAAACTCAAAATTAGCCATAAAACTGAAAAACTCACGTCTTACTGTAGTTTTCGCTTCGAGAGATAGTGCGCGCCAACTCGAAATTTTGAATACGAGCGGCAACTTCCAGATGCAACAATAATATTCCGTTTGAGACCGTTCTTGGACCATTCAATCGCGAATTTCAAGCAGATGCAGGTTACTGGTAAGCGCATTGGGAGGTGAGTTACATGAAAAATAAACTGTTTGTTCCTAGGAGAGCACACTTTGCTTCGGGCCACTCAAAGGGAGTTACTGGGTTCAAAATGCATATTTTGATTCCGTTCTTGGGCAATTCGATTACAAATTTCGGGGAGAATCAAGCAAATCGGTTTTCAGAAGCGACAGGCCTTCAAGAGTGCAATTAGATGTTTTCAGACGGTTGATGTCATTGATAACAAAAATAACTCTCCTGGTTCCCCCCGAGACCATTTCTCCTTATCCTCTTCGTCCATATCTCATTTCCGTTTGACTCGTCCAACTGACAGCCGCTCTCTCGAAAAGTGACATCGGCGCGCGAATGTCACCTTTGTGATACAATCTCTGAGGAACACAATCAAAAACCTTGCCTCCTCGGAACACCAGCCCCCCGGCAAACAGAACTTGACACAAATTGGATAAACAATCGGCTGTGCCCACTGTACTGGCTACTGGTAGGCTTGCTGAGCAAATATTGACACCTGTTGCTGGGTCCTTTTGTGTCGGGCGAAGCAAGTAGAGCTCCGAGAGCTTAACCCATTTGGCCTTTTGTGTTCTTCCGGCACATCGCAGTGTACTAACTGCACTTTTGTACGAGAACTTGTTAAATGAAAAGGCATAAAAGTGAAATCCCGGTTTCTAAAATTCATGAATTACTTCAAAAAAGTGAATGTGTGATAGTCAGTGGCGCAGCCCTCCTTCACATTCGCTCTATTCATTTCTTGGCAGAGAAATACCAAAAAGCGATTCTGAAGGGCCGAATTCGTCGAAAAACCGTTTTCGCTTCGAGACCCTTCAGGTGTTTTCGAAAAAGTCCTGTTTCGACTTTTCCATAAACCTGAAATTCAAACTTTTATGATTTATTTTCAATGTTGATCTCTGAATTTTAGGCGTTATCGTCGATCTGTCAATCCCATCTCATACAATTTTTCTATGATACCTTTTCAGAGAAACTGTAATTTTCTGTTTCCATTCCCCTTTATCAGAAGTTGCCCTGTTCGCGAACCAATGCGACCGGCATACTTGCAATTGTTTTTTTTCTGAACTTCTGAATCTTCTTCTCCATTTCCATCTCCCGCCAATTCAGCTGTTTGCTCCGAATTGGTTT
Source organism: Caenorhabditis becei (assembly GCA_900536315.3). Taxonomy (NCBI): domain Eukaryota; kingdom Metazoa; phylum Nematoda; class Chromadorea; order Rhabditida; family Rhabditidae; genus Caenorhabditis; species Caenorhabditis becei. The sequence goes on from LR539677.1 coordinate 230,006, forward strand.
CTTGTGTACGTGTGATAGTGTACCAGGTACAGAGAATGATAAGAGACGAGTCCAAATTGTGTAGTTTACGAGTGTATCTAGGTGATAAGAAGCTGTTTCCAACGCTTCCTTGTACTAATTTTGCATGTTCTTTGCTTGAGAAAGTTACCGATTCAAAGCCTCCATATCAGTTGATTAGGTATTTGGTGACTGATTTCAGATGTTCCTTTAACGTTTTCTGTTTCACAGCTTCTGTACATTCCAGACCTTGTTGCAGAGCCTATTAGACTACACGAAAATTGTACAAAAACCTCTCATCACTGGTTAGATGAACACCTCCTTCCCCCTTTCTTTTTCCCGTCCCCCTTCCGTTCAATTTGGATAAAAGGATTGATTATTGATAAGAGAAGGCATTCCATTATCAAACACCCACGTAATTGGATTGGATCTCATGGGAGACACACGGAGATGTTGCATTCTCGATCATTTGTCTCTCCCTCTCTTTCGCTGTATCAACCCCTTCTTGACCCTTTTATTTATCGCTTCCTTTCATCCCTTTGCCGATTTTTCCGTCAAAGTTTGGTCAAGAATCACTAGAAAATTGGTGATTTTTGTGAAAAATCATGAAAAAACATTTTGTGTCCATGAAACAGAAATTCATAGAACCTTGAAAAAAAAACCAAATTTCCAGTTTTCGCCCAAAAATCAAAGAAAAACAGCTCAAAAACGCTAGGATCCGTCTTTTTCGCTGGAATTTCAAAAATTTCTGTTTCCACCCCACTGTTTGTGCACTATCGGACAGTAGAGTTACTACTTGGGCTTCATATCTGTAAACTTTCAAAATATGCTTGAAACCGAATTCTTTTTTCTCAGAAAGCCGGTGAAAACCGCACAAACTTGTAAATTGCACAATGGCTCCATTTCCCCTTTCGTTTAGATCATTTTTCCTCAAAAAGAACTGATAAACAGGTGAAAAAACGCTGAACACGGTTCTTTTTTCGCTGTAAACATATCTTCCGATAACCGTTGCGCTGTTGTCTTGTAAAAGTTTCGAAAATTGCTTGAAACCGAAATCTCCCCTAAAACGCCAGAAACCGAGAAAACTTGGGAAAGTTACGTTTTTCTGTTTTTTAGCTATTTGAAGACTAATTCTGGATCAAAAATCTTTGAAAACTGAGCAGGTCAGTCAATTCTAGCTAAAAATCCAGACATTACTGTTTCCGGTCTTTTATTCATGAATCCCAAAAAATGTTAGTCACTGTGTGCTCAATTCTCTTCATGATTTTCCAAAACTTCTTGAAACCGAAACCCCTCCGTTTCCAAACCAAAATCCTCCGAAAAAAGGCCGAAACTTTTTATGTTTTTGTTTATTCTCCGCTTGCACTCCGCTTCAACTCTTCCTCTCCATCTCTGCGTCTCTCCCACTCACACACTCTCTCGTCCCTCCACGTTTCCTCCTCTATGCATCCTTTTTCCTTTTCAAACCCCCCGAACCATTCACACTTTCCTGACAGTTGAATAGCACTGCTGCTCCGGGGCTCTCTTGATTTATTTTCCATCTCCACATGTTGCTAAATTCTATCGCCTCTTCTTTGCGCAGGCGGGGTGCGTTTGTACTGCACAGTTTTTTTGTTGATTGTTGGGTTTTTGAAACGGTTTTCTATTGTAAAGGGGAGTTTGTATAGAAGGGTCAACAGAGGAACTTAAAAGTTACAACTCTCGTGAATGTACTGTTTCATTTTTTGAACTTTAAACCAGAGATTCAGTGCATTTTATTCTATTTAGATCGGAAAAAAATGTTGTAGAAATCTGATTTTGTGTTTCAACTTTCACATTTCCTGTGTTTTGAGAGAACGAAACATTCAAACCTGGAAATACAAAAATCAAAAATCAGAAGTTAACTTTCTAACTCCCAGACATGACGTGTTTTTGAAACATTGATTTTTTTTTGAAAATTTTTCAGTTTCAAAAAACTGACTTCCGTAATTCTTAAACTCCAACCCGATGGTATATTCTGTTTCTTGATTTCCAAGAGGGTTTGTCAACCAAATTTTTTGTAAAGTTTTGAAAAAATCAGTAAAAATTGCTCTCTGCAATAAAATTACTTATCGATATCTTGGAAAGGGCCTATCACTGAACCCTATTCAAGCACACATTTGCCTAGATTCTGAAACTGAAAATTTTCTGTTCCACTTTTTCCTTGAAACTTTGTCTTTTCATTCCTCTTCTATCACTTATCAGTAACCTCCACACTCTAAACAAACAAAACTGACCCGTATCTCACCGTCTCCGTCTCCCCACTCTCTCCCTTTACCTGTTCAATCCAATTTGTTATTCTCCCCATTTTTCCCATTCCTTATCAGCATTTATCATCATCTTCTCCTCTTTTTTCTCCGATTCCCTTCCCATTTCAATCCAATTTCCTTTTTCTCCGCCCGAAAAAAACGGCAAAAAGTGCTCTTTCCCATGGGCTGATGTAATAGGAAAACACTGCGCGGTCACTTCTTTTCGTGCCATTTTTCGTGTTTTGTCAGCATTTTTCCGCCCAGATTGTCATCATTTTCGCTCGGAGCCATGTGAGCTCTGAGCTCAATGGCTCAGTGAGCACTGAGCTTATCGCCTTATCAGTATCCCCTCTCAAAACAAGATTTTTCAGAAATGACAGCGGAAAACGAGCCTCTGAAGGGAAAAGAGGCCGAGGAGCAGGCACAGAATGAGGTATGTCATCAGAATCTTTCGGGGATTCTGAAGGTTTCTGAATGTTCCAGGACGGTGAGGGAAAGGGATTGGCCAAGTCACTGACCCTTTTCAACGGAGTCTCAATCATTGTCGGATGCATCATTGGATCCGGAATCTTCGTCTCGCCAACGGGAGTTCAGGAACGTGAGTGTTGGCTTCGGTTCCATAATTTCTAGGAAATGCGAAACAGGAAGCGAGAATTCGATCGATTTTGATTGTTTAGTTCGCCTATTCACAAGGTTTTTAAAAAATATAAAAAATGCAAATTGGATGCAGAAATTAGTGATCTTTATTTCTAATTCATCTGACCTAGAAGTCTTGAAACTGAAAATTTGTTCACTTTTACGACAAACACTAGCTCTAAACAATAGAAAAAAGTTTTGGTTCATTTGCTATCATAAATTGATCAGCTTTTCTGTTTCCCGTTTTCTAGATAATTTGAAACTGGATTTTCAAAATCAATGCTTTCGTTTGAGAGTGGGAATAAGTGATTTTTTCTGTTTCAAGTTTTCTGGAAATTTCGGAACAACATTTTTCTTTCGATTATGTCTTGAATGAGATGTTCGAACTAGTTTCGGTTTATGTAATAGTTTTCTCCATAAATTCCTTTGAGAAATTTCAATCCGAAAGGCTGATCACTGTTTCCAGAAACTGTGAACTCAATTTCCTATTTTCCAAAATAATTGCATTGTACTTCCAAGACATTCACATTTCCCCCCGTTCCACAGTTATCACATCTATCCCCTTGATACCCATTCACAATCGTTTCCTTTATTGTTTTGTATTTCCAGAAGCTGGTTCCGTGGGTCTCTCCCTCCTCGTCTGGGCCTCCTCTGGAGTCTTCACCGCCATCGGAGCCTATTGTTATGCGGAACTGGGCACTCTCATCAAGAAATCCGGAGGTGACTACGCGTACATCATGGAAGCATTCGGTCCCTTCGTCGCCTTCATTCGTCTCTGGATCGAAGCAATCGTGGTCCGCCCGTGTACAGTAACCATTGTGGCACTGACCTTTGCGATCTACGGACTCCGTCCCTTCTTCCCAGATTGTGCTCCTCCAGATGGGCTCGCCGAGTTGCTCGCCATTCTGTTGATTGGTAAGTTACAATTCTGTTTCAAAATGTCAAAATAACCGGGATCCAATTTCAGTTTTCATTGCATTTGTCCTAACTTTACGTCTTTTCACAAAAACCTTGAGCAATATTGTTCAAGTGTCTCTCGACACCTTTATCTAACCTAAACAATTTATTCGAAAGCCACAAAAAAACATTCCCATTTTCCAGTCCTCATGACGGCTATCAACTGTGTATCTGTTCGTCTGGCAACCATCGTCCAGGATTGGTTCACCGTCGCCAAAGTCGTTGCTCTCTGCCTTATCATTCTCACAGGGCTTTATCTTCTTGTCTTTGGTATGCTCTCCATGGGTTTCTAGTCCCAAAAACTGATTTTTCAGGAGAATCCCAGTACAAGGACTCATTCGAGAACCTATTCGAAAACACTTCCCAAGACTTTACAAAAGTGTCACTTGCTTTCTATTCGGGACTTTTTGCGTATTCCGGATGGAATTTCTTGAACTTTATTGTAGAGGAGTTGCAGAATCCAAAAAGGTTAGCAAGATTGAAAACATTATGTCGGAGATCACATCGAACTGTAAACAACTGTTGATTCTCATGATTCCAGTGAATCTGTGAAATTCTGTTTTATCGTAATGCAGAAAGTTGTAAAGAATTTGACAAAACCGTTCATCAGGCGTAATCAGGCGTAATTCAAACAACCAAACTCATTTTTAAATAAGTGGAAGCCTAGTTATCATTAGTTTCATGGCTTTTGAACAGTAAACACAAGTTTCTGTTCCAATTAGCACTGAACAGTTGAAGGAGCCAACAAGGCCAATAAAATGTTACCAAGTTCTTTGAAAGATCACAAATTCTATAACGAGAACATGTTGAAACAGCTGATTGATACAACTTCTTCCAGAAACCTTCCCCTTGCCATCGCCATCTCCATCACCACTTGCACCGTCATCTACGTCCTCACCAATGTCGCCCTCTACACCGCCATCTCCCCGGATGAAATGCTCGAATCCCCAGCCGTCGCTGTTCTTTTCGCCAACAAACTCTACGGAAGATTCGCCTTCATCATGCCTCTCTGCGTCGCCTGCTCCACCATCGGATCTGCCAACGGAGTCATTTTCACTTCTTCCCGACTCTTCTATTCGGGAGCCCGTGAAGGACAGATGCCAGTGGTGTTGACTATGATTAACAAGAACACAAGGACCCCGATCCCTGCAGTCATTCTCACTGGATTACTGTCAATTGCCTATCTTCTGGCTTCCAAGGATGTTTATCAGTTGATCAATTACATTCAGGTCAGTTGACACAGCTTGTCACTAAAGCAGAAAACTTTCAGATCAGCTACTGGCTCGCCATCGGAACAGCCATCGCCGCGTTGTTCTGGCTCCGCCGAACAATGCCGGATGCTCCAAGACCAATCAAGGTCCCGCTTATCTGGCCAGCTATCTTCTTGGCAGGATGTGCAGCGTTGGTTGTGATCCCGATGATTGCGGCGCCGAGGGATACTGGTGAGTCAAGACGAAACCGAAATGATTCGGGAAAGTGTGGACGTGATGATTTAGGCGTTTTGAAACAGGGAGTACACATTTTCCGAAACATCATAGATATGATTGTCAGTTTAGTAAACCTGAAGTACTAGAGTCCAATTTGAAACAGCAAACACAAATTTCTGTTTCAATTGTCACTGATCAGATGAAATTGTTAACTTTTTTGTTTTCTTGTCTACCACTTGTCTACTACCACTGAACGAATGAACATTTGGAAACAAATAGAAGATTTCCAACTTTTCTGAAAAAGTGATTTTTAAAAAAATATTTTCCGTTTCAACAAAATCATACAATTCTTCCTGTTTTTCCATTAGCAATACATCATCCTCTCTTTTTAGGAATCGGCCTTCTAATCATGCTCTCCGCTGTACCAGTCTACGTCATTTTCATCGGATGGAAGAACAAACCAAAGTTCTTCAATAACTTCATTGGTACGTCCCCTTCTGAATCCCCTCCCCAAAATTCCTTTTTTCCAGAAGCCTCCACAATCTTCATCCAAAAGCTCTTCATGGTCGTTGATGACAGCAAGGAAGAATAGAAAAATGAAATTTTCGGTTTCTTCGGGTTCTTATTCTTTTTGTCAATTTACAGTACAGTATTCCCATCTCTTCTGCGATAAATTTCCCCTAATTCCCATTTTCCAAATTTCCCCAAAAACACACACAGTTCCCCTTCAAATGCTTTAACAAATTCAGTTTTTGCAATTCCATTCAATTCATTCGTTTCTTAACAATAAATCAATGAATGTCAGCAAATTCCACAAGTCTTTCCACACAGAATCCTCTTCTTATCAGTCGAATACCAATCCATATCACAGAAATCGTGGTTTTTCCATACTTGGCATCTGGAAGAATAATGCACCGACTTCAACAGCGAAACTGATTGAGGATAGTGAGTTGATGAGAAATAGGGAGGTTGAAACAGAAGAAAAAGGAAGTGGGTCTCGCAACGAAAACAGTAAGGGAAGTAAAAACGGTTTCTTTTTTCGAAAAGAGTCAACAAATTTAAATGTTAAGAATGGCAATTCTTATCAGTTATGCTAGCTGCAAAACAGATAATAAATTAGAGATGTGGTACCGATTACTGTTGTCATGCTCCAAAAAGTTACTGTTTTATGATGAGCTTATCACGATTACTGTTAACTTCTCTCGATTATAAAGTAGAAAAGTCACTCCGAAATCGCATTGTTTTCACAAATTTCGCCTGATTTGGTAAAACACAAGAAAGGTGCTCGAGGTCCTTTTATTGGTTAGTACAGTAACTGTAAAGTTGTTGCTAGGGATACGGTAGCTATGCATTACTGTAGCTCAGATTAACCTGGACAATAATGGTTAAGCTCAGATATAAGCACTATGTAGTTTTTACTTCTTACAACTACTAATTTCAAAAATGTTCCGAAACTGATAAATTTTCAAATCTCTGCTTCACATTTTTCTCAAAACTGGACTTTTTTTTAGCTTTTGTTTATTTGACTCACTTGTGCGGAAAAGCATCACTGCAACAATTCTCACAAGCTTCACAGTCCGGATTCGGAATCCCTGTGGTTTCATTTGAGTGGATGTGGAGGCTTAGGAAGCAAGAGTGACGGGCGGCAAGATCGCATTTCTCACAGCCAGGGGCCAGGGAAGTTGGCTGATAAGTAGTGGATCCAGTGGCAGGAATTGTGGAAGGAGTAGTGGCTCCTTTGGGTGTTTTTGGTGGTTTAGTAGTAGGTGGAGAGGTAGGACCTGGAAAGCTGAAGGTCTAGGGGATTCTAGAGCATTGGGAGCTCACAACAGAAGAGTTTCTGCTCACAAGTCATGGTTTTATTGGGACATTTGAGGCTTCCGAACCATCCTTTTTGACAAGCTTAACGGAAAATTGTTATCAGAGATCACTGAATCCAAAGAAACTTACGTGAAACCGAAATTTCTCCATTTTGACACCTGAACTCTGGGAGAGGGGTACTGTAAGTCTGACTTGACACTTTTCCACTTGAGACCATGAACATTAGAGCTACAGTAATCCCACAGGTCAGGGAGAGAGAGGAAGTCATTCTGCAGTACTTCCCTATTCTTTTCTGACCCCTTTTTGTACCAGTGCACTTGAAAGTTTATTCAGCTGATAGAGTAGAAACATGTAGGTGGGAGAAGCAGAATAACAATAACAATTGGTGTCAAGACAAATAAATATTCGGGTCGGAAGTGGCGAAAATCATCTGGTGGTTGATGGCTGGCAACTGGAAATTGGAGCACGTTTGGTAGGTCAAACGGTCTTTTTTCAGGGTTCCTTCGGAGCCGCAGAGCTTTTTTAGAAGAGGGAAAGTGGTGGATTCGGAGGAGGAGAAGATGAAGAAGTTCACGGAACGACGGTAGATTGCAAAGTGGTCGATGTCGAAGGGGTAGTCGTCGGATGGGTTCTGAAATTAGGAACGGTCGAGTAAAAGGGTGAAAAATGGAAAAGTTTACAGTTTCCTTGAAACATTATAAGTTTTTGTTTGAAATTTCTAATCACTGATCAGCTCAGCTATAATTTCCCAAATTCTGTTCAATTTCTAAACATGCAATATCTGAAATAAAGTCATCTCAAACTTGTCAAACCAATCAGCTCTCCTTTACTCGAACTTTTGGTTCGGAACAGAGAATGTGTGAAATTTGAAGCAAGTCACAAGACTTCAGTTACTGCAAATACGAATTCGAAATAAGCAAGTACTGTTCCATTGAACCTTCACAAAAATTTGACTGGTTCATGAAACAATAATCATTTGCTGACAAGGGAAGTATGTGACTTCGCAGACTTGAAAAATTCCGAAAATATACTGATAATATACGGAAAAATGCGCTGAATCCAATGGTGCTTTCAGAATTTGCCGTTTGGCAAAAGCTGATTTTTTACGATTTTTCAAAGTTGAGTTTTTCCGATAATTGGGAGATTATTTGGCAATTGCCTACAATGAGTCGACTGTTAGCTTTTGCCAAACGGCAAATTCTGAAAGCACCATTGGATTCAGCGCATTTTTCTGTATGTTATCAGTATATTTTCGAAAATTTTCGAGTCTGCGAGGTCATGTACTTCCCTTGTGAAGTTTTTCCAGTTTTATGACAATAATATAGCTTGACACAGTTCTTGCGTGTCAGTAAAGGCCAAGAATCATAGTGCTAAAGAGAGTTTCGGATTCAGATGGAAACAGTGAGTTAAAGTTATCCCCTGCAACACTGTTTCAGTAAGTGAATTCAAGAACTTGCCATTTCTATGAAACAGTGCTAGTAGTGAACTAAATGTTTCGCAAATTTTCGTTTCCTGTTTCAAAATCTACTTCCAATGTTTTCTGTTCTGTACCTGGCAGTACTGGATTGTTCAGCAAACTCACATAATGCTTCTTCAGTGAATTCTGCAACAATATCTCCGCAATCCCAGAAGACTTGGCGTACAACGGAGCCACCAACAAGTCAGGAATGTGTCCATCTTCATTGTGGATTTCGCGAAGGACACAGATTCCGATGCAAGTGTTCGTTTCCTAAAAAAAACCATTCTTATATTAGCGAAATTTATGGGGGTCAGAGTCTTTGAATAAGTTACGGGAAACAAGAAACTCGAGTTTTCAAGCTATCTATTTAACACCTTCACGTATCAATTTTTCTGCAACCAACCCGATGCTTATGCTATTCCTGAAACAGAGATCCCCCTTACCTCCTCAAAAGCCACCACCAACTGACTCCTCTCTTCGTCTTCTTCCTCGTTTCCCTTCTGTTCTACAAAAACCTTCCAATTCCTCTTCTCATTCGTACAACTCTCCGCAAACTCCACAATCTTCTCCCAATCCTCCTCCGAGTCGATTTCCCTTCCAAATTTGACAATCATCCCTGGTTTTGTCTCTTTCAATGAAGCAAATCCACTGGGATTCTTGACACGGACTCGGCCGATAGTTCTCATTAGTTTTGGATGCAATCGGAGAGGGATTATTGTTGGCAAGAGGTACGAAACTGGAGAAATAAGGCATTTGAAACAGGGATATCAAAATGTATGACTCACTAGCATTGAACGCCAAATCCCTTTGCTCTTCATTCGATTTCTGATCCTTCACCACCTCGTTCATCAGAACTTTACCGATTCCAACGTGTCTAAAGTCTTCTTGAACAAAAATCGGACCAATCATTGAACAATTCGATTGAAAATGATGAGAGATAATAGCAATTCCCAGAACTTCGCCACCTAGAAGAAATGAAGAGACATGAGAAGGATATCTGTTTCGGAGAACTCATGAATAGGGTGTTCGAATTTGAAGTCATTATAGGAGTGACATGCACTATGCACATAAAACAATTTGTAAAAAGTGTTGTTTCCTGTTTCAAAAAAGTTAAGAATAAGGTGTTGAGAGGTGTCTGGGATGTCATTATGTGAGACGTGGAAATAAGAATTGGAATTGGAAAACAGTGCTGTTGCCTTGTTCCGTGACTTTTTTGAAACCGATTATTTTCAAAACTCACGAATATTCTTGGCCGTGAGCACTTTCACATTCTCCGTTCCCATCGCCTTCTTGTACAACTCAAGGCTCTTTTCATCAACTAGGAACTCATTTCGATACCACATTTCGTTGGCGATCTGAACTTTTTGATAAACCAGAAATTCTAGGAGTGCTAATTGTTTCATTACCTCCTTCCACTCTTGCTCTCCACTCCATGACAACTTGAACCAGTAACCATTTTTTGTGTATGCCCCAATCCATGGATCCCCAACACTTCGAGGGAATTTGTCGTTTTTAGCGGATTTCATGGGGTACGGAAAGCGGGGAATTGGGTTCATTCGATCGATTATAGAGTCAAGAGGCTCGAGGTCCGATTCGGAGGGCCACATGATGAGAAAATAATTATGATATTCCTGTTGCTCTGAAAGTGAAAAAAATATGAGTCGTTGTGAAACCGAAAGTTCGTGTGTACGTAAAAATTGGAAAAAACTGTTTCAGACGAAGATAATGTTCCCCCTTCATCAAACTTTTATAGCTCACTAACTTTCAAATGCATCTTGTAAAACAGAAACATTTTCTAATGCAAGAACTGAATGTACACACTATAGGAGTTCTGATTAGCTCCAATTGGAAATGTATTGTTTGGTACGTAGTGAATTGTTATTGGGGGACACTGTGATAGTAGCTAATTACAGTCAATGGAATGGGGTTTGAGTAGCTAATAACAGACGAGTAGCACAAACATTGAGCAGAAGTTAGCCGAAACATGTTCAAAATAATCCGGTCCTGTAGTAGAAAAGTTGAGAATCAAGTGGAAATAAGGAGTTGGTGAAACAGATAAAGTTGTTCAGAACCGGTAAATGGAGGCTCAATGAGCACACTTCAAAGCAAAAGACACTCTGTTTTTTTTCACTCAACATGTCAAAAACTGAACACATCTTCTGAAATTATAGCTCACAATGTACATGTTCCAAGAGTTTCAAAAAGTGATGTACATATTCACTGTTTCACAATTCCAGTTTACAGTTCGCTGATTTTGACAATAGTTCTGCTTCTTATTTTGATAGTTTCGATTTTGATTTCATAAAGTCAATCGAAGTACGAGCTCATTGAAAATAGAAATTGTTCATACTTTTCAGATCACCATGAAACGGAAAGTGTTGCAAATGGAATGACCAAGTTTTTTTCTCCGTTTCGAATCCCCAATTAATGAAACAACAAATTTCCTTTTCACTCCTTGAATTTGTTCGTTTTTCGTATCTAGTCTGCCCCTTCCCCCTAAATTTCCAGTAAATTCTTTGACTCTTCACCTCCTCTTTCCCTTCCCCGTAAACACATTTCTCCGCCATCATCAACCCGGAGACATTTTCCATCATACCACGTGGTTCTTCACTGATAAGCTGATAACGCTTCTCCATAAAACTCTTCCACAAAATTTATGTTATCAGTTGTCAGAAAACCGACGATGATGAAGACTTGTGCCCTCGTTTGTGAGTTTTCTAGCCGGAAATATCAAAAATTCCTCTTTTTGTTCAATTTAGTGGCCGTGCTGGTGTGTGGATCGTTCGCCAACCCAATCGGACAGAAAGATGATCAGTGCGGAGCTGTGGATATCACCAAAATGGCTAAGAGATATGTTCCAGTCCGTGAGTACAGTAATCCAATTTTTTTTTACTTCAAAACATTTTTCTGGTTTTTCGGGGTGTGTTAATGAATCGAAAACTATATTTAAAAACTGAAATTATTTTTTAAAATTAAAAAAAAATTTGAAAAAAAAATTTTTTCAAAAATTTTTGATTTTTGAAAAATCTCCATTTTTTCTATTTTTTCTTTAAATTTTCATCAATTTTTTCCAGAAAACTCTGACGTCTCTTGTGAAATCTGCCTTGATCTCGTTCTGATCGCCGAAACGTACTCTGAATGCGAAGAAGCCATCATGGAGCATCACATGGAGGCCTACTGTGTGGAGCACATCAAGAACAAGGCCTCGCAGCAACTCTGCAAACTGATGATTGATGATATCGCTCACGTGAGTGGCACACGGCTGATAAGGGGTGATAAGGTGCATTGTTGCAGGCCGTCATCGAAGACACCAATCAGAACCCGACTGGAGTGTGCCAGAAGGTCATTCACAAGACGTGTCCGTACAATAACTAGAAAGGGACATGGGGGATTGCGGGGTGTATAAAGATTATTTTATTGTTTTCGTCCGAAACATTCTTTAATTGAAAGTGAACTTCAAAAAGATACCAATTTGTGGAAACTGAAAAAGCTTTCATAAAAATCGCAGTTTCAACAAGGTTTCAGGTATTTTCTGGAAAAGTTGACTGGAATACATTTCTTGCTTAACACTTTTGAAGTTTTCTGGAAATGGAATCTTTCAGATAACTGAAAACTTTGGATCTTTGAAGAATATACTGTTTCAGTAAGGGTTTGGATGCATTTTAGATGAGTTGTTGCTGATTCGATGGAGCAAACTTTTGCAATTTGGAACCAATTGGATCACCAGAGGAACCATAGGGCCCCTCACCAGAGGAACCATAGGGCCCCTCACA
>LR539677.1:243494-266096 GCA_900536315.3 Caenorhabditis becei
AAGAGGAACCATAGGGCCCCTCACAAGAGGAACCATAGGGCCCCTCACAAGAGAAACCAAAGAGAAATTCTTGAGAATTTTGATCTCCGTGGAACCAATTCTCGATTTCTTGAATTGACCTAGAAAACGTCGGCCACTCGTCAGTTCGGCCATCATCTTGTGTGCAATGGAGCTCGTTTTGATGCTTTTCACCCGACTTCATCACTGTTCCATCTCCCCCCAGCCTCACCAAACCAATTCAAGAACTTTTAGAAACATCAAATGTTTTTTTTCCAAATTCCCTTCATCTCATCATCGTTTTTTTCTTTTTTCTTTCCGGAATATGACTTTTCAGTGAAAACATGCTCTCTCTCTCTCCATTCCATTCATCCTTCCTCCCAAATGCACACCAATTCATGCATTACACCCCCCTTGTCTGCCCCCACCAACTTTATCTCTATTTGTGTTCATTTGCTCTGTTATTGCTTGTTGTCTTTGCAGGATTCTAAGAATTAGAAGGGAGAGTCTGGAGGTTTCTGAAAAGATTGCTGGGGAAATAATAATAATAATAACAATAAAACTTCCAGGTGTGCTGGCTTATGAATGAACTCCCTATTTCTAGATGTTGTAAAATTTCGATATCACTAGATTTTCCTGTTTCTCAATGAAAACATGTTCAATATCACAACTGTGTATGTCAATGGCTCTCTGACAGATTTTAGATTTACATTTACATTCGAGCTCCCGGAGCAAGAACATAAAAATGTCCGCGACTTGTTTACCAAGTTTCTCTGTTTCCAATAACTGATAACTTCGAAGTGAATCTGTGATTGTTCATTGAAAACGTGTTATAAATTGTTTTCAAAAAGTATTCAGAACTTTTCGGAATGATCATCGAAATGACCATGCTCGAAAACCAATTCATTCTGATTGGTCTCTTTTACAAGTCAAAGGATGACCCATTAGATTTCCCGTTTCTCAACAAATATATATCTTCAACTTGAAACCGTGTTGTTCGCTCTCTTCACTTTTTGATCTACTTCCCAAAAAACAGCTTGTTCTTGAACTTGTTCAGTTTGCTTCCTCCAAATCCAATGACAAATCCTATGTCTCACTGATTTTCACAGTTCCCAGTTACAGATAACATCAAATTGGAACCGTAATTGTTTCTTTAGTGTTTTGGCTGTCGAATTTATCAAAAATTTCGAAAAGTTCCATTCATATTAACCAGTTTTTTTAAGAAAACATTTTACCCTCTCAGTGAGCCTCTCCTCATCAATTACATTTTCCTGTTTCCGAACAAGCAAATGTTCAACTTGAAACTATGGTATTCATTGTTTCAGCCGGCCCCCTTTCCCCATCTCCTTTTGCTTTAAAACGTCCCGTTCTTGAACTTTCCAATATCAAATCTGTCGAGCGTCAAACTGGAATTTCACTGTTTCCAGTTACAGATAATACAAATTGGAATCGTAACCATTACTTTGACCTTTGTGCAGTTCACCTAAAAGTTCAAAAATCCCTTTCAGATTCACAAGGTTTTTACCATTTGACGCTCACCACCTATTACATTTCCCTGTTTCTCAACAAATGTATGTTCAACTTGAAACTGTGTCTTTCATTGACCACTGCTTTCCCGTTCTCCATCTCCTTTTCCCCTTGAACATGTCTTGTTCTTGAACTTTCGGTCTCTCTATTGCTCATCAAGTTGCTCTTTCCTCTACGGCTTCTCCCCACTATTATTCCTAATAATTCCAGGCGCCTTCGTGACTTCTTCCACATTTCCCCCCGACAGCTGAAAAATGATGAGGTAACTAACCACTGATTCCCTTTCTCCCGCCCCTCTAATTGCTGATTTTCGGTCTTGAAAATGGCTGGTCTGAAAGGCGAGTCCGCCCCAACAACAACATGACAATTATTCATGAAAAGGCGGTGTCCCAAATCGAATTAGCAGGCCCACAAAAAAGAGAAGGGGACATATCTCCAGATGGATACACTCGTTTTGTCCTGTTTCATTTAGCGGATTTCGGATGGATGGGGGCTTCCGGGTTCGAATGGGGGATTACTGTAGGTGTTGGAAAGGGCTACTAGGCTCCGAAACGAAATTAGGAATCGCGTGATAGAGGAGACTCTTGAGTTAGTTGAGAAACAGAAAAGTTGGGGAAATTCGTCTAGAAAGTTAGAGAAGCAGCTGGAATTTAGGCTAGGAAAACAGAAAAACATGATAATGTGTTTCACTAATTTTATAAACTCTGGGGTGGTGATAATGATTGCAATGATTCAATTTCTGAAGAATTTTCCCCAATTTTTGACCTAATTCCCATTTTTTTCTCCAGAAATTTCATAATCATTCCTCTATTTTATTGTCCTGTTTTCTTGCCATTTTTCTCATTTTTCCGGTAAATTTTCCGTTTTTCAATGCCTTCTTCATTTTTGCTCATGAAATTTCAAAGATCGTTTTGAATTTCCTTTTCCTGATTGTATCCACACAACATTGCTCCATTTTCAAGATTTTTTCAAAAGTGATTATTGAAACTGAAACATCAGTATTTATGTGTTCGCATTAGGTATTCAGGTACTTATGCATCGGGTTCTTTGGGAAAGTGCGGAGAAGATATTTTGAGAACTTGAGTGGTGATTATTCTAGCAGTGGAACCAGGTTGAGTTCTCGTACTATTGACCCTGATTGCTGACAAGATTTTTAAAAATTTCTTGAAACTGAAATTTTTTTTTGAAAATTAAAAACGTTTTTTTTCTTACTGAAAATATGGGGTTCTGTTTCAAATAGGTGACTTTAAAGAGTGGAAAATTAAAATTCATTAGCGAGAAAATTCAGGGTTCAAGAACACTTTCTAATTGTCAAACAACACTGTTTACTTGATTGTGTCCAAAGAGACAATGTCTAATCTTCATATTTCTCGAATTTTTGAACTTTTAGAAACAGAAAATGTTTTAGGTCTACGATTCGAAATCTCATTTACTCAAATTGAATCTTCCCATTCATCGATTTTTCGTTTTGTCATTCGAAATACCAATGATCCTCTCGATTCGAAAACTTTTTGCTTCTACAGTCTCACTGAATAAAACTTTCTCTTGCCTGGAACTTCAGAAATCTTTGAAACCGATATCTCAAATTTGCCACCCAAAAATCATTTTGCAGTTTCAAATCTTCCATAAACCAATCAAACATCGTATTTTTCTCAATGCTTCCTCCTATAACTCTCTTCAAAACCCGAAACTTCCCCGCCAAAGTGTGAATAATAGCTTCTCTGATTATGGGTGGGTGTAGGTGGGAAAGTAGAAAGTCTATGAGAAAAAGGAATGAATAAGTAATCGAGGGAAGGTGAAAATGGAGGAGAAACTCAGAGAATGAGCAATCAGACCAGACTTTCAACGTTTACTTTGCAACTTTGATCACTATCATCTGATCACTCCCCTTATCACTCCTCTCCTCTTCTGAATCCATTAACGCCTACATTAACGAATTCTTCCAATTCCCACGTTTTCTCGCGTTATCAGGTGCTACGAATGTGCCAATTTCTCCTCCAATTTTCTCTTTTTTTCTGATAATTATAGAGGATTTTGAGAAGAGGGATAACTCGTGATATTTCTCATTTTTTGGTTGGTCTTTTGGGTATTCGAGGGGGATTTTTTGAAGAAATTGAAAGTTACTGTTTCGAAAGGAGCTAATTGGGATGGATTGTTCAGGAAATTTAATAGGACATAGTTATACTAGGTTTTCTCGATAGTCCCGTAAAAATCTTGTGGGTTTGCTTCGTTTAGTAGCTAAAATTATAGTAATACCAATCACTTCACCATTTTCTGACAACAACTGAAACTTGTTATTTGAAACCGTGGAAAACCATGAAAACCACTGAGAAACTGGTATTTTTCTTTTTCTTACCAGACTTACAAACAGTAATACACTCAGAATTTATCGTATGAAATAATAATGAAGATTTCAAGCATCAAGGACTGTTTTCCGACTTTTGTCCCCAGCATTGATGATTTCTCGAAACCGAAAAAATTTCGCAAGATTTGAACATTTGAGCCGTAATTTGAAGCGGAGATGACTTGCTTCCGGAAAACATTAGTCTTGATTTGGTCTGGTTGAAGCAATTTGAGACCAAGATTCAGAAGCTTCGGTCATTAAATTCCCTGAATGCATTTCCTTGTTTCCAATTATTAACGGTAATTCATTCAGAGAGAATCAACAACATTTGTAACTTCACTGTTTCACAACTTCATGAAACCGTTATTGTTGTTTACAAGTTCAATGGGTTAATGCGACTCTATGTACTTGTCTCATTTTTCATCTTCGTAACTCTACTGGAATGGTTGTCAAATCGGTCGAATTAACAGAACTTCCTAACGAACACATCTTCGATTCCTCCGGTTTCAAGTAGTCCTGAAACAGACAAAATTTTGGAAGTTTATTGTTTCGTTTCTGTCTCATTTTACAGTATCAGTCGTTTCGATATGAAAAGACACTCTTAACGACGTCAAGCCCAAAAAGTTCTGTTTCAAAACATTCGGAAACTGTGAAAATTTAGAAGTTTATCAATTTATTGCAGCATTTGTTTTTTGATGGGAATTTGAGAGGAAACAATTTTGTTCTAACAGAATCAAATTTTCAATGTTTCTGTTTCAAAACTTCCAGAAACCGAAACATTTTCAAAAATAATCAGTATTGTATGAATGATTCTATATAATCTTGCCAAGATAACCAGAATCCAAACGAATAACGAATTCAGTTTATTAAGACGCGATTTCTGTAAAACCTGGACTTCCCTTGGCACTAGCGCCGAAAGTTTTTCTGATCTGGACTATACTCAGTCCATATATGTATATGGTTGACCTTTTTCGAAAAACAGTACCAGTTTGGTCCTGTACCGTCCCCCCTGTCCAGGGGGTGTCAAAAACGACTTTTCAGGTGAAAAAATCTAAAAAATTTGAAGTTTGAGCTAACTTCAGGAAAATTTTGGTGGGTGTTTGGGGTACCCAGGGAAGTGTACACAAAATTTGGTGGTTCTCAAAAACCACTAGAAAAATGTTTTTTTCTCACTTTTTCACTCTTACTTTTCAGTTTTTTATTTTTTTCTCAAAAAATTAGTACTGCTGTCACGATTTTTTATATTTTTATAGAATAGCCTTTTATTTTGCGGTCATTTTCGTTTTTTTACTGACCCAAATTTCTCCGGCCGTCATGTAGAAAAATTTAACTGAAGTTGGACCATTTCTTGTGAAAAGTGTTACTTCAAAAAATAAAAATTTTTGTTCGATTTTTTCAAGTATAATGAATATAAGCAATCGATAGAGAATTCAATGCTGATCATTTTTGCAGTTGATCACTTTTTCGAAAAATCATTCTCTGGCGAGATACAGCCGTTTTCCTGAAGAGCACCTAGAGGCGCGGCGAGACGGCCGGTCGAGGGGTGGGCGACAAGCCGCCGCGCGCGCCGAAACATGCTGTTCACTGTATCGAGCATAACTCTCGAAGGAGAGACGGGATAAAAAAGTGATCAACTACAAAGTTGTAGAAGAGACAATTTCCTATCGATTTCATATTTTTGGTTCAATTTTTGATAATTTATTGAAGTTATACAACCCAATTAACAACGTAAATATTCAAACTAGCTTTTCTCAATCAAAAATCAAGTTTTTTGCAGTGATAATAAATGAAATCGATAGGAAATTGTCTCCTCTACAACTTTGTAGTTGATCACTTTTTTGTACCGTGTCTCCTTCCCGAGTTATGATCGATACAGTGAACAGCATGTTTCGGCGCGCGCACCGGCCAGTCGCCCACTTCTCGACCGGCCGTCTCGCCGCGCCTCGAGGTGCTCTTCGGGAAAACGGCTGTATCTCGCCAGGGAATGATTATCTGAAAAAGTGATCAACTGCAAAAATGATCAGCATTGAATTTTCTATCGATTGCTTTTATTCATTATACTTGAAAAAATCGAACAAAAATTTTTATTTTTTGAAGTGACACTTTTCACAAGAAATGGTCCAACTTCAGTTAAATTTTTCTACATGACGGCCGGAGAAATTTGGGTCAGTAAAAAAACGAAAATGACCGCAAAATAAAAGGCTATTCTATAAAAATATAAAAAATTGTGACAGCAGTACTAATTTTTTGAGAAAAAAATAAAAAACTGAAAAGTGAGAGTGAAAAAGTGAGAAAAAACATTTTTCTAGTGGTTTTTGAGAACCACCAAATTTTGTGTACACTTCCCTGGGTACCCCAAACACCCACCAAAATTTTCCTGAAGTTAGCTCAAACTTCAAATTTTTTAGATTTTTTTACCTGAAAAGTCGTTTTTGACACCCCCTGGACAGGGGGGACGGTACAGGACCAAACTGGTACTGTTTTTCGAAAAAGGTCAACCATATACATATATGGACCGAGTATGGTCCAGTTCTGAAATACTTTGGGCGCTAGTGCCAAACCCCTTCACAAAAAGTCCAGGTTTTACAGAAATTGCGTCTTAATGTTCCCGTTTCAATTTTTCCAAAAACTGGCCCATCCTCCAACCCTTATCTCTCTTCCAGAAACAGAAACAGGGACAGAAATCACATCCTCCGCCTCGCAAAACATCTCCTCCGTCCAGACTGCCCTCAACTCGACATTCGATATTTTCCGTTCCGACCCAACATCCGAAAACATCCATGACTCTCTCCCTCTCTCCAAAATCTTGGCCCATTCCATTCGAAATGCGATCTTTCCTCTGAAAAGGAATTATAATCTAGGGAGCGAGAGAGCTCAAATTATCGCTCACTTCTTCCATCATCTCAATTATAATTCGGCGCTCTTCCGCATTTCTATCCCAAAGATCTTCAACTGGAACTTGCCGTTTCAGCTGCTCTTACTCATGACTAACTCTTCTTTTTCTCTCTTTTTCTTTGCCTCCCCCCCCCCCATTCAATTAATTTATAATTCAACACATACACATCAGAGTTCTTCGAGAACGTCTTTTGAATGACGTGGAATTGGGGAAGAAGTGTGAATTGAAAAGGTTAAAGGTCTCTCAATTATAATGAGCTAGACCAAACTTCGACAACTTCTCTGTCTAGGATGAATTGTCATTTGAGTAACCTTTCGGGGAATGTTGATTGGATGACTTGGCGTCACATGCAATGGATAATGTTCAGAGGTGTTGAAGCAGAAGTTGAGGACAACTTTTCTGACTTTTCACTGTTTCTCAAATATGTCTTAACCGAAGGTGATTCCGATTCAGTCAATGCTCCGGGTTGTCTGCAGATTGAGCCTGTTGCACATTCTAAAACTTTTCACGCCGGAGTAACTTTACCTGTTTCAATGACTTTTCAAGTGTTGTTAAAAACTGAAATTCTTGTTTTTAGTTTTTTTTAGCCTAGGTAAAAATTATATGAACCTTGCTTTTTAAAATTGTTCTCAAAATCAGACAGGGCTCGGCCTTTTCGGCCTGCTCAGCTTTCCGGGGGCCCAGTCAGCCGCGGCTTTGCATGTGATCTTGGGAACTTATGGGAACTACTGAAACAACCAGACCACAGCTTCACCATTAGTGCGCAAAACTAACTCCGAGCCCTGAAAACAGAAGAAAAAACAGTTTTTCTGTTTCTCGAGTTTCCCTTGTTCCCATTATTTCTGGGAGATAAGTTCAATTGCTCATCAATCGTGAAATATGATAACTTATCAGTGAAAATCAGAACTGTAATCATTTTCGAAACAACGATATTTACATTGGAATAATCAGTGAAGTCACAGAATGATTTTACTTCAAAAAAGTGCGATACGGAAAAGTTTTTATTTGTGTTTCTCAACTTCCATGTTTAGAAACGGTTTTTGTTACGAACAATTTCTTTTCCGACTGCATAATAGAAACCAATTTCTTAAACATTTCTCGAAACTGCAACTTTCTCACTTCCAATTGACTCTCCTTGCATCTGAATTAGTGATTACTGTTCCAAAATCCCCATTTCTCTAATCTCAACTCCACGGGAACAGTACTAGTACGTCTCTGAATACAACCTACAAACACTCTTCCCCCTTCATCCAATTGTCCTCGTCATAATAGCTGTTTCCACCCATTTTCAATTCCTGATCATCATCATCATCATTCAATTAACTTTGTTTATGACTCACAACGACTAGTATTATTATTATTACGAGAAGCAAAAGCTCAAGTTTCAAATAGGAAAAACAGGAGGAGTCTAGGAAAAACTAGAAAAATTTCCGTTTCTGAAAGTTATCGAGTTCGATGAGTCGGACCTAAAAATTGATACCTTGTTGAATAGTTTTCACATCAATCTTCTATTTTTTCCTGTTTCTTTGTGATTTGATTAAGGTGAAAGTATACCTCTAGCTAATAGCATTGCTGTTGTGTCAGCAAACTTCCAAAGATTTTAGGTGTCTTCTGGAGCACGTCTTCTGAATTCCTTTTCCCGGAAGCCCCAAGTGCATGTTTTCTCTTTTGTAAAAACTCATTAAACAACTTTTCAACGCCTCCCGAAAACTTGTCTGCGAAAGCGTCTCTAATTAAAATATACAAAGACCTTCTTGTTTTTCTTCTCTCTGCTATTCACGAAACATGGTGAGTAACATCACTTTCCATCTAAAATTCCAATCCCAAAAAAAAGCGGCTGACTAATTCGCGGGTGTTCTTGTGCTCCGCCCGTTGTCTTTTCTCCCTTTCGTCGCCTGAAATTACTCCTAATCCCGCCGCTTTCCCCCACTTTCTGAGGTACGCGAAACGGAGATTCGTTTCAATTTCAGCGCCAATTTGCACGTTTTTTACACACTCGTTTTGCAAATTATACGGGGGGAGACGCGGAGTGACGTCAGAGAATGGTTCTACAATCAATTGGGTTCAACCTCAACAGACAATTATCGGGTTCTGATTGCTTTTATGAAATGTGAGAGTTGAAACAGAGGATTTTTCGTTTTTATTTTCTGAAGGTAGCAAAAGCTCGTTCAAAATAAGAAGGCGCCACCAACAACATAAGACTGATCAGGAATCCACTCCAATGCTATTTGATCATTATTATCGTTGTATTTCAAACAGAGAGTGCGGCGCACTTTTTTCCGAACGACACTCCGCGATATCTCGCCACGAACGAAAGCGCCTTTCGGGCGGGATACTGTAATTTTTATTGCGAATTTTCACTTTTTTCATTGATTTTCTACCGATTTCTCGCGTTTTTCCGCATTTCTTTGCATAACAATCATAAAATATGATTATTCCGGTGTATATCGGTAGAAAATCAATGAAAAAAGTGAAAATTCGCAATGAAAAATTACAGTATCCCGCCCGAAAGGCGCTTTCGCTCGTGGCGAGATATCGCGGAGCGTCGTTCGGAAAAAAGTGCGCCGCACTCTCTGTTTGAAATACAACGATAATATGAAACAGTAAAAAGTGTTGAACAGTCGAAAAAATGAGTTTTCTGTTTCGAAGCAACGTTCTCAGAAATTTGCTGTTTTAGAATTTCAATTTCATAATGCATTTAGACAGAGATTCTTGTTTCTATAGTTCTGAGCACTAATCGCTCAGAAAATTTTCATTCATTTTTGTACGCACCCTAACAAGTTACTAATAATGAATCTTATCTCAAAATTTAGAGCTTGTTTTGAAACGAAAAATAAGTTTTCTGTTCCGAAACACACTCTTATCAATGCGATGATTTTCAAATATCAATAGGCTCTTTTTTTCAATAGATTCATTGGTATTACTGTTTTGATTCAAAGTAATCAGAGGGAGTAAGAAACTCATAATCACTTTAACAGTCCCATTCATGTATTGTGCATCGAGAATGTGAATTCCGATTTTTGGATTAACAATCTTTCTGGAAGAGTTGAAACAGAGAACGTTTTGTAATCAGCTCAGAGAAATCGTCTTTTCTATGTATCCACGCGCCATTGATATCATTCATCTCTCAAGTCTCATTGTCATGGCTTTGAAACAGTGAAAATTTGTTTTTGAGTTCCCAGAAACAGAATCACGAATGCTTTTCATTGTTTCTTGATCATTAACCAACATGATAGTAGATTGATATTGCCCCTGTTCATAGCGCCTGTAACATAAACTTTCTCTGAAACGTTGAAAAGTTCAAAGTTCCTCCCCTTGCTAAATCGTCCCTTTCCTTTAAACTCATCCATTTCTAATGTGTGTTCCCTTTTGTTTTTCCATTTTCTGCAGTCATTTCGCGGGAAACTTGGCCGAGAGGAAGAATATGCAAATTAGGCATGCCGAACCTGGATATTTATACATTTTTTCTGATGAATTATGAATTCGATTCGGTGTTTTTTTCTTCCTCCTTCGTGTCTTCTTTTGAATCCCAAGCATTCTGATTCTGGAGCGGAATCGGAATATAGGAGAGCCAGAATCCTAGAGATCCACGAAACAAGTGACTGACTCATGCCCATTAATATAATTCCCTTCTGAAACATGTTTCTTTGTCATGAATAAGTAATGGAATTCTGATGATCTTCTAGCAATTCAGGACAAGACTTCTTTGTGTCGGGTATTTTGCAAAAATTCAGAAGATTCTCTCATTTTCTTACTGTATATGTCTCTCTGTGCAGCAATCTTCTAGAAATTTCCGAAAATTTGGGAAGTTTTTGAAACAGAGGTTGATAAGTGTCTCCGAATAATTCTATTTGACCGTCCGCTAAATTCATCGGTTCTCGAAACAGTAACATTTATCTTTTGCTTCCAGTGATTTTGGATCTTTACAGTTTAAAGTTTTCCCATTGTCAAAAAGATTTGAATTCGCCCGTCTAATAATACACGCACTCCGCAACAATTTTCATAAAAAGCCCTTGAAACAGAATATTCATATTTCCAATTTTCCAACTGTATAGCCAGTTTCATGTTTCAATCATCCCATTGTCAGAAAAGTTAGACATCAATCGGCAGTTAAAGAATATAGCAGCTCGGCAACAATTCTCATAAGAATCCCCTGAAACCGACTATATTCCCAATTTTCTAACATTTATAGCCTGCTTCATAGAGAACTGAACCGTTTTCAACTTTCAAGATAGCTCAATTCGTGAGGAAAATTAATATTGAACCTGATCACAATTTCAGAGCAAGACCAAATTTTCAAAATCCCGCCTTTTGAACTCTAAAAGTTTGTCTATCTCTTCTGAATTCTTCATGTATTGTGGCTAAATATGTTCTCAAGAGTTGAAAAGAAGAAAGTGGCAATTGGTACACGAACCAAACAACAAAACTCACTTTTTCGAAATTGACACTTTCAAAACACAAACTAGAAGGTTCTTCTTTTCCAAGTTGTAACTGTAAATGCAAATGCGCTCTACTGAACTCCTTCTTCTGTGTTCTCCTATGTGCTTTGTCACAATCCCCTTATCACCTCACTTTATCAAATCACCCTCTAACCGAATCTGCCCTGATTCCCTCCATTCCCCACCCTATTTCTCACCCCGTTTTCTATTCCTATCAGTGACATAACCAGAATATGATAATCTGATTTCTCCTTCAAAAAGAGCACATATATTAAACAGCGGCTTTCCCCTCTGATATCTTTCCAAAGTAATCTTCGAACGCTTCTGAATTATTCATTCTGTTCGGCACGTCGAAAAAGGGCGTGACCACTATTTCTCGTGTTTTTAGAGGCTCGGGAGGAGGGTAATTATTTTTAGAATGGGGACCAAATTAGAGAAGAAGTGCAGAAAAGAAGGAGGTTTCTTGGGGCATTTGGAGAATTCCACGTAGTCTTTTTGGAAATTCTGGAAGATTCCAGGATTCTGAAGAGTTCTGGGTACTTACTTTGTAGCTCTTTCTTCACTATTCGCAATGAGTCTATTGGTTGTCCAAATGTGAGCTTACCTAAGTCAGGTCTATGAAACAGTTGATAAATGAGAAATTTATTTGAAATTTGCCAATTCGCTTCCCTTTTTCACAGGTTTTCAGTTTTAGCTTACGTCTAAAGGACTACAAAACAGAAGATAAAAACGATTCAAGTTCAAACATTGTTTCGGAAACAGAACATTTTTGCAGTTTCCGTTTTTTGACAAATACCATTGCAGTAAATTAACCAATTGTTCTGTAGTGTGTGTATTCGATAGTCAATAACTTGAAGTTTTTTCTGTTTCGTATCAGTTTCTTAAACTTGCAGAATCCTGTTCCGATTAGTGGTAGTTACGACCTTTGGTGAAATTCTACACAGACCGCCTTACGTACTAACTCTGACTACTTATTGCTTTTTATCACCATAATTTGAAACAGGTTTTCGAAAAATACACATTTTGCAAATTTTGTGCAATCAAGTGACAAATGTTGAGAAAATAGCGCAAAATTCAACTCGGATGCTGATTCTTTACACTTTTCCAGTCGCTTCTCTGATTTTGAAAACTCATTCCGTTCGCTCACTGACTTATCACTGATACCATGACATATCAAATCCTTTTGAAACCGGCAATCCCACCCACCAATCTCTGATCTTCTTCCTCAAAACTTCTGCTTCTTCTGACCAATTCGGAACGCCCGTAACACAAAAACAGCTGCTGTCCCTCCCTGATTCACCAGAGTCAATGACATTTCTCTTGGCTTCCCCCCGCCGAGTTAGCTTATTTCCAGATTTTCAGATAAGCCGTTCCCTCGTCTTTATCTTATTTTTCCCTCTTCCCCTCGTTTATTTTGACATGAATTCTGCTTCAAAATCATAAAACACCCACCAATTCTATCCGGTTTCACTGATTCATTGAGTTTCAGGAGAGCAACGTCACCGCCTCCGAACGAGAATATCGATTAGAAGAAGGCCTCCAGCACTTGATAATGTCGATTGTGAAGGCAAGAGTCGAGGCGCCGGACCTCATCGTGAGTTCATTTGTTTTTTTTTTTGGAAAAAAGGACATGTTGGGTGCATCCTGATCCGATTCCAATTGAAAGGTTTCTGGCTAGACATCCCAAGAAGTTTACACTTTTCTCTGTTTCTAAGCTTCGTTATAACTTTGGGTGTAGCTTGCCTGGAGATAGTCTCAAGTGTCCTACAAATTCTTTTTTTCCTGTTTCAAATGTGACTCAAACCTAGAGATTTTCGTTTTTGTAGTTCTTATGGACGTGAAGTGGAGTTTTATAAATTCTTGAAGTTTAATTAGTTGAACGAATCAAAACCTGCTTTCCATCACAGTACTTGAACTTTTTCTGAAACTGGAAATATTTCAGAAAAACACTTTACTGTTCCAAGTTTCATTTGACTTCTGTGACTTCCATTAGCATTCGATGTTTTTCTAAAAACTTGTAAAAAGATATGTTCAATCAAATTCAGCCATTTCTGGAACTGGAAATAATACGTTTCCCTTTTTCTGTTTCAATTTTTCCATTTTTGGCAAGGCGTACCTTTTGAAGATATTCCTGTGATTGGGTTAAAAAAATTGAAAAACGGGAATGTTTGCTGTTTCTGATACCTGTGAAGGTCTCAATGAGCAATGCGATTTCAGTACCTGTTTGAGCCAAGTATCAAATGCAGCCTGTACAAAAATGAGAGTTAGAAACCTGATCTACCCACCATGGAAGTGTTGTCCAGTTGCTATGACATGAAGTTAAGAAGAATCTGAAACAGAGAAAGTCATTTTGAATTGTGGTGTGTTCTCATCAGAAGGTTCCCGATTCTAGACAAAATATAAAACTTATGAAACAGAAACCGATTATTTTTATTTTCTTTACTGTTTCCACTTTTCATAAAACGGTCCCTTTTTTATTTTTCTCTACTCGATCCTTCAGTATACGATTCCCAATTACTCATCCTCTTCCCATCTCCTCCATTGAACCCAATGACCGGAACAACTTCATTAGAATTCTCCTGGCTACATGTAGTTCCTTCTGGTTTCTAGTCCCTTAACCCAATTTCCAATTTCCCCCCTATTCATCCATACTTTCCATTGGTTTCTGATGACTCAACTTCTTATCACCACTATCAGTCAGCCAGAATGCAATAAGAAACCTGGCAACGAGTCTTCTCTCCGAAAAGGGAAACCTTTCCTCCGTCGGACATGTCATCCCTCCTCTAAATTATTCAAACTCTCATGATGTAGATGGCGAGAACGATGACTCCTCTCTTATTTATATTCCACTGGCTCCGCCGCCATTTCCAACCGAATAGTCACTTGTGAACTTTGCCCGATGAGGAGAGCTCTTTCAACATTGGACTACTGTTTCACTGAAAACTTGAAGATAGTCATTTTTGTGATGTAACAGTGGATTTTCTTTTTATTGAAAAATAACATTTTTCTAAGACTTTCCTGTTTCGGGTTAGGATAAAGTAACACCTATTTTGAAAATGTTCGAAACAGTTTGAAAATTCTGGGAAACTTCAAGTTGACCTGTTCCAGTAAAAGAAACACAAAATTTCTCAGGATTCTGTACAATTTCCACTGTTTCGTCACAAAGATATCTCATTTTCCAGTAACTTTTGAATTGATCCAAGATCGAAGAAGTTATCACTTTCAGATACAACATATAAATTAGATCTGTGAGCATTTGAAACTTTTATCGAATCTGAGAAACAGTAATTTTTCCCAGTTTCCCAACTTGTCTTTATTCTCTGCCAGATTTTTCCAGATGTTTCGTTTCCCACCATTACTCCGCCTAATCATTGATCTCTAGTGATCATTCCCTCTTTCTCTCCTGAACCGAAAGAGAATGATCAGCGACGACTTTCTCGATAAATGCAAATTTCCGGTTTTCCCGGAAAGAAGCTCACCTGCTCAGAAGCTCAGGCGACTTCACCTCCCATTTGACTTTTCGTCGACCAATTCTTGTTTTTCTGTGCTGGAAAGGGGGAATTTGATGATTTCTGTTTCTGAAGGTGTACTTTGAGAATGAAAAGATCTTACAATTGATCCATCTGAATTCTTTCTTTCCACGGTGATTTCCCAGCCATTTTTGAACAATTCGGTAGCCATGATGATCCCAAAGATCCCTTCTCTTCCCCGCATGACATGCAAATGAGGAACTAGAAATCCGAGCCTCCCCGTCTCTTCCCCCTATCTGCTCCCTATCTTCACAACAAATTGCCCATGGAAATGGCAATTCGAGCCGTTTCGAACACAAACATGCAAGCAAAAAATGGAAGAGAAGTGGAACGGAAATTGCAGTTTAGGACGGCGCATGATGAGCTGCGAAATTGGATTTCGGACTCAATTTCCAAGTCTTCTCAGTTGACAACAGATTCTTAAAAGAGATCTGTTCGAGGTTTCATGTCCTGGTTGTTCCATTATCCGCTATGCTCTGAACTTCTGAAGCAGGTTCAGTGGAACAAGATAAGAATGATGTGAAACAGCAGAATAGTTTTGTAACTTTGGCAGAAAACTCAGAACATGTAACCAGTACAGTAATACTGTATACCATGGCACATCCAACGTTATGATGACTTTGAAAGAGAAATCTTCCGATTTACAATAGTTTCATTTTCTTTTTCTGTTTCACAACATCCTCATCAATCATCAGCTGTTCCAATTGTGCTTAGTCAAATCTGTATCTGTGTCTGTATCAAGCGAAAAACTGCCCAAAAAGTGTTCAGAAGGGATATACATAATATTTCGTTCTTTTAATTTTCACTTACGTGTATTAGACTTACATATTTTCAATGCCATATCCCCTGAACAAAGGGCTTCTAGAATCCCAACTAGTAATTTCTCACATTCTGTGATAAGGATAGGTCTTTCAAGCTCATATTCACTTTGGAGAGCGTGCAAAATCCGGGGAAATCACAAAAACCGGGGAAGGCAAAACCGGGGAAGACAAGACCGTGGAAATAAAAACCGTGCCGCACTTTTGCAAAATTCGTTCACCGGCACGTCGAAATGCACAAAACTACGGTTTACACAGTAATTTGGTGTTTTTCTACCATTTTTTAGTGCATTTTGACGTGGCAGTGCACTGAATTTGCAAAGTGCGGCACGGTTTTTATTTCCCCGGTTTTGTCTTCCCCGGTTTTCGTGTTTTCCCCTGTTTTTGCACGCTCTCTCACTTTGTCTCACCATTACAATCCAATCAGCCTATTTCATTTGCCAGATCAATTATCAGATTCTCGAAACTGTGAGGATTTATTTACAGTTTGCACATTTCCCTTATCAGGCTTTTAGCCTTTGTAACTTTGGCAGTCACTTCATAGAATGTGAAGATTACAGTGCCTTGACACATCCAATGTTATGATGACTTTGAAACAGAAATCTTACATTTTTTTAAACTTTTAACTTTTTCTGTTTCACAACATCCTCTTCAATCATCAGCTGTTTCAATTGTGCTTAGCTGTATCTGTTCGGATCTGAGAGTGAAAAACTGCCCAAAAAGTGTTCAAAGGGTCAGCAACATTTAGTTTTTCCAATTTTCACTTACTATGTAGTCCTTTTGACTTATTTTCAATTTCAATTCCAAGAACAAACGGCTTCTAGAATCCCAACTAGTCAGGAATTTCAATCACAAAAGTGCACTTCACAGTTCCACTTCCTCCTTTTAAAATGTCTCACATCCTGGCAAGGAATGGATGTTTTCCAGTGCCTTTCAAGCTCACATTTTGAAAAAAACATTACCACTTTATCAGCCATTTCCATTTGCCAGATCAATTATCAGATTCTCGAAACTGTAAGGATTTATTTACAGTTTAACATTTCCCTCATCAGACTTCTAGCCTTCAATCCAAGATTTTTCCGATTTGAGTAGTGCATTTCAAGTTCAACCCCTCCTCCATAATCTCTGACACACTTTCCTACCGGAAGAAGTCTGTTGGCTTCCTCCCCCATCCTTCCCCCTTTTTCTCACTCATCCTCCTCCCAAGAAATCCTCTCTGTGTCCATTTCCTGTCTAGTCCCCCCACTTAACATGACTATTCATAATTCTGGAAAAGCTTCCGATTGACTGATTTACGGCCCACCAATGTCACTTTCAGCCCCCTTTTCCAGTGGCTATTCCCTTCATTTTTCGGTTTTCAGGCGCTGAAAAACATGCTGCGACAGTCGGACGGAACGAGAATGCTGCAGGAGATGAGGAGAAAGCTGATTCAGTTGCACACCGCTCAGGTTAGTTTTACTGTTTCAAGAGGGTCTGAACAAAGAAGGGAATTGTCTTGATGTTGATTGAGCGACTTCCGTAGTTTTTACAAACATTTTAGAAGATTCTAGAAGACTCTAGCCCCCATGGGGTTTCAGAAACTCATTCCCTTTGTTCTCCTGTTTCACGAGGTCTAGAAGTATGGCCAGAGGTGTTTCACAGTTTGATGAACAACTCGTTGCCTACATTTTATGGGAACTTTCCGAATGTTCCATGTGAGCTTCTGGGATCTTCTGGAAGCTTCTCTGAAGCCTTGAAGCTCAGGAAGACCGCCAGAAGGTTCCACAGGGTTGCTAAAGGGATTCTGATGACGTCGGGGATCATTGGGAGGATTCTGGAGCTATTAGATGTTCCAGAGGCGTATTTCTTTCTTCACTGTTTCAAGGTGTTCCAAAAAAGGGCTTTTCAGAGAAAATGATACTTCTTGAATGGTACGATGTGCTTACAGGATCTTAGGAAGTTCAGGCTTTCTATCTGAACTTCTAGGGTTACTTGGAAGCTTCTGGAAGCTTCCAAAAGTCTCCAGAAGCTTCTCAGAGATCTGCTAAAGCTTCTGAATCTCCCAGACGTTCCTTGAATCCCAAGGGTTCATTCCTCTTCCTCCTCTCTTCTACACTTCCTATTTGCCTTTCCTTCTATCTGTTCCAGACAATTTCCAGCGCCCCCGGAAGTACGCCCTGTTGAGCCCACCCTCTCCAGGCGTACTTTTCGTGCGATTCCTCACCTTTTCCAGTCTATCCTTCTCTCTTTTTGCAATGAATTTCGATAAGAGTCGGCAATGAAAACAAATTAATTTCGTCTCTTCCTCGTTCTTGAGCTGGAGATCGCCAACAGATAACTCTCGGCTATTTTCAACTGGACAAATTGTCATAAAATCTCCAGTGTCTCGGCTTGTTTTTCCATTTGTTAGCGTTCTGCAGTTGACGGCCAGTAGCACTTTTTTAGAAAAAAGAGAGAGAAAGGGACTATGAGGAAGTGTTTTGTTGGATTTGAGAGAACGGGTGATAGATGTTGGCTCCCGAAATTTGAACTAAAGAAACGGAATTTTCATATTCGGCTTGCAAACGATCACCATCTCTTAAAAGAAGTTTGAAACTTTACTGAAAATTTGAAACAGTAACTTTTTCATAATCTATTTGGACACCATTTCTCATCGAAATTTTGTGTTTCAAATCTGACCTTTACATTTGATTACTTTTTTTTGAGATTATTCCCAGTTACACTGCAGTACTTGCAAGTATTATCAGTTCATCATTTTCTGACCTTTTCCAACAGTTCGGGTTTTGCCACGATTTGAAAAATGAATCTGTTTCGGTCAATTTTCCCAAACTTTTAGGTGGATGAATCGGAATTCTTGTTAGCGATTTCGAAATTTCCCTTTGTGTATATCTGGGGTGTAAGAAACTGAAATTTAAAAAAAAAACTTTTTTGACACCTTTGTACGGATCACAGCCTCAACAAATTTCAAATTTTTACTGAAAATTTGAAACAGTAACTTTTCTATGATTTGTTTGGACATGATTCTTATCGACATTTTATGTTTCAAATCGAACATTTGATAAATTTTTTGAAACCATTCCCAATCGACTTTCAATTATTCGCGTTTCCCTTTGTGTATATCTGGGGTGTAAGAAACTGAAATTTGAATAAAAAAACTTTTTTGACACCTACATACAAAGACTGTTTCTCAAATTCTTCAGATTTCTAAACATTTCTTTCGAAACAGTTTGCAGTTACATCAACTTTCCTCAGAAACCGTTTCCTTCTGGTTCCTGAACTGATTGTGAATCAGTTCTCGTAGGCTGATAAGCTCGATTCTATATTTTCAAAGATTACCGCTCGCACATCAATTCAAAAAATTCCGTCTAGTGATAACAAAAACCCAAGAAACTGCAAAAAAAATTTTCAAAACAAGTATTCCACTGTTTCTCACCTCGTTCAACCCTCCAATTGTCTCCCTTGAAACAGTACTCCTTCAATTGCCATCCCATCCTTCTCCTCCTCCTCCTTTTTTGCCCTTCGAATCCCCTTCCCTCCGCACCTTTCCCCCATTCCAATTCTCTCAAAGACACTTGTTTTTGTTTTGTTTCTCCAATCATTCTTCTTTTACTCGAATGTGTCACAAATCTGTCACTTTTCCTTCATTTTCCTCTCACCTGACAAAGAGTTGGAAGAGTAATTTGATAGTGTTTTTGGCTGGAAATTTAGAGAATGAGTCAGTTTGAAAAAATATATCGAAGAGAGCACTGTTTCAAAGTTATTTGAGAATTATGATAAAAATCTTCTGAAACAGTGGATACCAGGAAAAACACCGAAATTTTCACTTTTTCAAAAACTCTTCTTATTACCGGTTGGCATATCGAAGCATTGGTTCGGTCGGTTCCTTCCTAAATTTCTGATGTCTAATCTTCACGTCATTCACTTTTTGACGAGGAAACACCTTCCGAGAAAGATGCTCTCGGAAGCGAAGAATTCGAAATTGTCAAGAATTTTCGCATCAAACATTTTGAAGACGTCCATTTTTCTTGTCAAAATCATCAAGGACATGCATCCAGCAACACAAACACAAAGTTCTCGGTTTCTGGAGGACTTTGTCAAAAGTTAGGTTTTTGAAAATTCAATTGGTAATTGATAACCATCCCTTAATTTAAGTTTTTGTGAAACTTTTGAGAGAAAACGCCATCTTTCAACGGTCCAAGGTGAAAATCTTCAAATCTACGAAAAAGTTCTGTTTCTGATGGATTTCGAAAAAGTTCCGATTTCTGGAATTACCCAGTGTGTATTGGCCCCCGTGTCGCAACAAGCCATTCCAATACTTAAAATTTGAAAATTTTATCTGTTTCTAATACTCCTCAAAAAGAAATTGAAATCTGACAACGCTAGTTACTTCTCTACATGTTTTTACAGTATTCCTAAAGGACATGAACTTTTGGGAGGAAAAATGTGGTTACTGGCCAGTTCGGTCCTTTTTTGGGTTTTTGTAATCAGTCCATGACCTTTAGTCGCGGTCTGACTTTGACTCGAGACCTAGTTCATTCGAAAGAGCATAGTCGATTTCCTCTAGTCAACTGGGTTCACTTTTTCCCAAAAAGATCTCATTTTTGAGAACGGAGCCTCCAAAGTCGAAAACAGTGCAAAAATCCAGTGCAAACTAGCACTGGGCCCCCTTTTTCTCGGTAGGTCAATAAATGCATTGGAAAATTAGCAATATTTCGGACTTTCTTCTTGGGAAAAAGTGAGCTCAGTTCACTATAGGAAATCGTACATGCTCTTTCGAATAAACTAGGTCTCGAGTCAAAGTCAGACCGCGACTAAAACACTTTGACATGTAAGCTGAAACCTTGGTCAAGAGCTGAAAATACTCTTTGTATCAGAACAAACCAACCATCAATCCTGATACTTCCAGTCTGAATCAGTAACTTTTCGAAAATCTCGAGTTCCTGATCCCTGAATCCGAGACCAAATGTCATCCGTATTTAGATCACACACTTCCACAATCATCCGTTTCACTCCAGTTCCTTTTCAAAAACTGATAATCCCCTGCTCTAATCCACAACTTTTACGCATCTTCCAGCACTACTTCCAGACCTTTTCTCTTCCTCTTTTCCTTGTTACCTGATATCCTCCCCGGATGAAATAATAACAAGTCCCCCCACTGGCCCCTATCTATTTCCTTCCTCTTTTCATCATTATTCCAATTCTTGATCTCCCCTTTTCTCTCTCTTTTTGCTTATGGCTTCTATGGCGTCTTGCAAAAAATCCGCCGTTTTCCATCTGGTCTCGGCCCCGGATTTCAGTGTAATTTGAGCGTTTTTGACACGCAAACTTGAGAAAATAGAGAGATTCTGATTGATATTTCAGTGACATTTAGAACTCTAGAGCTCCGCGGAGCACTGGGGAGCACTCTAGGGTGCTCCTCTATGATTTCATATTCCTTCCAGACTTGAAGGTTGTGTGGAGTTTGAAAGTTTGACTAGAGGGGCTTCTTTTGGACTGGGAGAAAGTTCAGAAATCTTTAGTTCAAGTCTAGAAAGGGAAGTTCAGATTGTCACGTTTGCCCGTGGAAGTGCGCTCTAGTGAGAGAGTTTGAATTACCGAAAATTATTGCAATTTTCAAAACTTTTACAGTTTCGTTGAAGTTTTGAGACAGTAAATGTTCGTTTCTTCCTATTTTCTTGTCTTCTCAATCAGGAAAGGAAATAACGGTTCGCAAATGGTTTTTTATAACTTTCATTGAAGACTGAATAGCATCAGCCAAATTTCTGAATTTCATGGAAATTTTGAAACGCATGATTTTTTTGTTGCTATTCAGTGAAATTTTTGGATCACTGTTTCACAACACCAATGTTATCATCAGTGTTGGTTTACTGACTAGTGGGAGGATACATTCCAGCCAATAAAACGATTTTTTCAGTTTCACATCAGTTACTTCTTCTATTCGAAACTTTTTCAATCGATAGGTTCGTGAATGAACCTTTTTGTACAGTTCCACTTTTGAGCACATTCTCTGTGCTTTTTGTGAGCTTTCCTCTTTGATTTTTGCTCACTTTTTTATCTCAAAAATGAGCAAATTCGAGAGATTCCTCGTTCCTCGTGTTCACATCAATAGACTCGAAATTTGGGTGTTCTCTTTTTTGCAAATTTTGCTTTTTGTCATTTTTCCCATTGGATTAGACAGCAATGATCATCCATTTTTTTATCAGTACTGAATTCCGCTGTTTCGAAATTTTCATAAGTTTGTGAAACATCTAAATTTTCTGCTGCGTTATCTTTCTGATTTTTAAAACTAAATAAATCCAAATCCAGACCAGTTTACGACCCAATTACCTTTGAATATCCCTCAATTATCTTTGAACCTTTGAGAATTTTTATGACTGTTTCATGATTTTCATGAATAAAATTTCGAGAATTGAATAGCAATAAATAGGGTCAATTCTTGTGTTCTAAAAACTTCCTTTTAGACAAAAATGTTGCTGATCGTTTGATTTCCAACTTTGAACTTGGAAAGTTGTGCTCACACACCTGTGAGCACATTTTTCAGTTCTTTGGGGTTTGTAAGCCAATAGAAAATGAACTTTTGAACAATTGGGGATAGTGATCATTGGGTTCTCGAAATCGATTATGTAGCTCTCATGATAGAGATCTTAGCATTCCCAGTGATTCACCTCACCGTTTCAAGAACCCATGAAACTGTATAAAGTGGGAATGAGATCGTTAATGCGCTTTATGAACTTTGTTTGTTTTTTTTCAAATTTATTAGGGAATCCAATCTGTTCATATTGGAAACATTATCTTTTTCATAAGCATCACTAGGAACTCGATTCCCTGATTCTTTCATGTTTCAAAAAAGATATTTCCCATCAACTAAACATTCCCTCCCCAATATAGATTCAATGATTTTCGAATAAAAAGTCATACATTTTATAAATACCAAACTCGAATGTCTATTTGTTGTTCTTAAGTTCAAAAAACTTTCTCGAAACAGAAAATCTTTACCAAATTCTCTAATTTTTCCCTGTTCCACCAGCTGAATATCCCTACTCCAATCAGTGTTACTTTCAACTCCCCCCCC